>NMUG010013030.1:0-10213 GCA_002855965.1 Monotropa hypopitys
CCCCATTAGTTGCCCAATATGCCATGTAGGTTGTTTAGAGTCACAAGTGTTGCAAATGGCATGATGTAGTTAAAATTGAATTATCATTAAGAAGATACATTGTGCTTGAACAAATGAAAATGGATGTTTGCATACATGTAAGGTGTGTTTGAAAATTGAAGTATCAATGCATGGTATGGAAACAATGATGACGAAAAGATGAAATTGAAAGATGCATGAATGCAGGTTAAAACATTTTGAAAACATATCATGAAGTTGCATGCATAACTAAATTGATTAGGAAACTTAAGTTAGAATAAAATTTTGGAAAGTATAAATGAAATCCATAGATATATGCATATATTTGAAACAAACTAAAATATCGTTGCATGAAAGAAGTATGTTAACATGTATAGGAAGTTAAATGAGGAAGTTAAATTGGAAATTGAAGATTGAAGATGCATGAATTGCATAAATCATTTGCATAGTTGAATTAATTAAAGAATGACAATGGTCTATATGTCTATGTTTTAAAGAATGAATTCTCGGTAATACAAGAGTGTATTATCGGTAGAAGAGACATGACCAAACCCCAATTCTCGCAAGGAGAATACCCAAACTCCCGGTAGACCAAAAATCAAAGAAGAAAATCAATTTTTGGGCACATTCTGCACATCGGTCTAAGGACCAGTCCAAGGATCGGCTCCAGGACCAGATCCATCGGTCGCTGCACCGGTGCATCTTCTGGTCGCGCAGAACAGCAGAAAATTGATTCTGGGTTTGTCGATTTCTGTCCCCAAACGTTTAAATTGTTTTGTTAATTAAAATTCATAATGAATAGATGATATACACGGACTGAATTGTATAGAAATCATGGGACAAATCTGGTTCAAATAAAAGATGTTGAGTTGTCGCATCCAATTCATATTTTTGGCAATCTGCCTCTCTACGACAGATAGCTGTGTATGAACGTGTATCATTGTTTTGGTTGCTGACTTGATACAACACTTGTCGTGTATTAGTCATCTTCACAGACTTTGGGCTCAGCTTTTGTTTTATCTTGGCTTGGTTTTGCCCGTTGGCTTAGTGTTATGCCAAAGCACATATAAGTGCTGATAAAGTGGTATAGGATGGGCAGACATACAGAGGGGGGGACAACCGAGAGAATTGAGAGAAGTGGGAGACACAACAACTTGTAAAGAAAAACAGCCGAGAGAGAGGCTCTCAGTTGAAGCCTCAACCACCACCACCACACCATTCTTCCACTATCTAAATCTAGTGTGTGTGTGTTAGTTGAGGAAAAAGCAAAGACTTAGGAATTCATGGTGTATTAACTCCTCTCAGTCTTTCTTTTCACACCAGAAGCCTCCACATTGCAAGCCCACTGTTAAGATACTCATTGTGTGAGAGTGTATGTGTGTAAGCCCAACTTCAATCTCCCTCACCAAAACCGGTGAGTTCCCTCCTATGTTAGTAGCGAATATCGACTTGTACAAAGTCATTAAGAAGAAGAGTTTGACTTATCCTAAGGTCATCTACTTGCAATCTTCTCGTGGTAAATTTGTTCCTAAACTCAAGTAGTCTAAAGTGGTTGTTCATTTATGCTTCATTGTTTCACTTGGCCATTAGTACTTGAATGCTTACACTCTTGTTGTTAGGCCATAATACTCTATGAAATCTAGCTTGTTACATATTGTCAAGATCTTCATGTGTGCATTGACTTAATCCCTTGAATGAACACGTTCTAGGAATAAGGTTCTAGAACACTTTTATAGAAAATATTGAACTTAGACATATAACACTTCTCATATTCTTCACTTGGTAGAATATCTAGTTTGAGAATGTGTGATATATTGAGAAAAGATAAATTTAATGTGTGATAGCTTCACCACCTCATATTCCCACTTGTTAGAACATTGAGCTAGAGAGTGTGTGATTGATATAATCTTGGCATAGTTAAACTTCGAAGATATCTCACATGCATACATTGGTATAATCCTTACTTGAGAACACTTTGCATGCCTAAGAATTCTCTCATGTGCCTGATAGATAATTCCAAACTAAAATCCCTCAAGTATTAGATAGTGGACCGATTTGCCTTACGTCATATATCTCTTGAGCTTTACTTGATATATTCACTTGTTAGAGATATATATTTGTTGCAGTCACTATATTATTAGTTTGAACTTTTGCATGTGGTAAAATAGAACACCCCTGAGCTTACACTTGATATATCTTAGTTGAGGGTTATTAATTTTATATGCTTCACTATTTTACTTCTTACTGCCACATGTTGCGTTTAATGAGTTGTTGAGTGTGCAATTAAGAAACAGGATATACCAAGGATCCATTCTACATCCTACCTTGAGCATTCACCTGACGATATCTTAGCAAGGAGGATTTTGATAAAGACTAGCAGCTTGAGCCAGAAGCTTTAGAATTTTCAATACTTGGGCCAAGCACACTATTTAGTTTTTAGTCTCAGTTGTCCTTTGAGCTTTCACTTTCTAGAACCTATCTTATGGTAGGAATTTCAGTTGTATTCTGTATTAGATAGGACATTGACAACTTGAGCATTTAGGTGATACTTCCACATAAGTATCCACCTAGACTCTTTGGGCTTCATCGAGCCTTACAGTTATATAGTCCGAGAGTACTTCACCGTACTACTCGTTGCGCTCTCCTGAGAATCAATGATTTTATCCTTTGAGAGTGTTTTGACAAGGGGTATGGTTTTCACTGTACCACATCACTTGGTATTCTTTATTTTGCCATACACTGTACTACGAGCACAAACACCTACCCCAGTGAGATTCGAGCTTATATCCACTGTGTAGTCTTTCAGTTGAGAAAGGGCTAAAGCCCTCGTGTAGAGTTCTTAGTGTGTATAGGCACCATGCTTTTCTTTGTTGACCTTTACAGTATTCTCCCATAAACCTATACCTTGCAGGGTATAGTCAGGACTTGCGGTAGTCCTGGGAATCTGTGCTTTACGGGGCACAGTCAGGGTTTCTGTTGATCCTGCAAATCTATACTTTGCAGAGCATCGTCAGGCTTGGTGTTAGCCTGGGTGAGTGAGCATTGGCCCAAGGGGGGTCGGGAAGATAGAGACTGCATGGGCTCTATAGTTGAGGTTATCCCTAGCTTAGGTAGAAGTTAAGAAGAGAGATTTGCATTTATCTCTGTAAGTGATTACATAGTGGATACTGATGTGCTCTGTAAAAGGAAACACACCGAAGAGTGGACTAAGCGATTGCTGAACCACTATAAAAATCACTGTGTCACCTCTCTCTTTCTCTTACCTCCTCTTACTCACCATTGCTTTTATTGTGTCTACATTTATCTATAACACTAACACGTTTGTTTTTGTTTTGTTTATAATTTATTATAAAAGAATTTTTTCAAGGAAAAATAACAAGAAGTTTTAAAAAGGCCATAAAAATCAGAAACACCTATTCACCCCCCTCTAGGTTTCTATCACTATATACCAGTGTTGTGTATTGTGCAAGTGTGCGGAACCCTATTACGCATGAGGTTTTCGAAAGAGCAAGAGAAACAACTTTTTTCCTTTCAACTCACCAAATAAAACTAAACACATATGATGCATGCCACGCTATGCTCGAAGGATTCCATCAACTATAACTTCTTGCAATACTAAGTACAAAAAATGATTATGTGAACATAATTATTTTCTCCCATGCACTGTGACTAAATTAAAGATTTAACTCACACCACGTACCTTAATGAATTTAAGGATTTATTCATTATCTCTTGATGAAATTATGGTCTCTATCAACCTCATGAACCTTAACAAATTTAAAGGCCTTCAACATTAAATGCCTTGACGAATTCAAGGAGTTGCTTTCATGTGTGCCCTAATGAATTTAAGGTCACTCTTTCAATATTATGCACCTTAACAAATTTAAGGACCTTCAACATTATATGCCTTAACGAATTTAAGCTTCTAGTCTCAAAGGTTTAGTCATCTTCCCATTTTGGGGTATGGATTCTTGTGTTCATTGGGAATTAGACATCTCGGTTCATTTGAGTTTAAGTTTCCCCTTTTTTTTTGTGAAAAATGTTGATGTGTTGCCAAGACTTCGTTGCACATTTCTTAAGGTTTATGACCCATTGGTGATAATCATTCATAATATCAACTTAGTTTGGTTGTCCATGAGTCTAGGTTGATGTTTTAGGGTTGTCTCGTATTATCCATTGGCTTAAGGTGTGATTCACGACATATTTGTTCATTGTTCAATGCTCCATCCTATGGTAGAAAGTGTCAAGTTGACCATTTGGAGTCATATACTCGATGGTCGTATGTTGGCCTTAGGTCTATTTTGTATTTGAGGGTCTAGTTGATTCATAAATTTGTGTGTGTGTACCGTAATCGTCTTCGTAATTCTCCTCTCTAGGTGATCTAATTGAGGCCGACCTTTGGCTCATTGGGATCTATAAGATCTTCGATACCTTTTAAATCATTAGTGATGGCATTGGAGTGCCTTTTTCTGTGTGTCAACTTTTGGGAGAACCAACGTATGATGGAGTGAGGTTGCGATAGCAAGAGGAAATGTCCTAAGGGTCTAGATGCAGGGTGGGCCATCTTTCAATACTACGCCTTTGGAGAGCATGTCTTGGGAAGAGTTTGAAACCACCTTTGAAGACCAAATGTTTTTCAAACCCTTTTCGTGCGAAGTTGCAGTTGCAGTTCGAGCAGTTAGCTTTGGGTGATGTGACTGTCTTCCAATCTACTTCCAAATTTTAAATCTTGTCCCGTCTTGTGCCCAAGTTGATTAACTCGGAGGATTATAAGTGTAGAAGGTTGAATTCAGTTTGCATCCTTCCATTCGACTATTTGTTGTGAGGTAGCAGAATTATAATCCAATGATCCTCGTGTTAACGTTCCTTGGTATTGAATTAAAATCCTTCTTGTAGTTGTTGCTTGTTGTACCTTACCCACAAATCGTTGAAGAACTTGTTGACTCCTTGATAGTATTTAATTGAATTGCATCTTGTTTAATGCATATTGTAGAACTTGTTAACTCCTTGGTGGTATTTCTTTGAGTTGGATCTTGTTTGATACTTATTGTAGAACTTCTTAAGTTCTTTGTAGTACCTAATTCGAGTCGTGTCTCAGGTTGTGAATCACCCATGTGACGTGTTGTTTCATTCCAATCTTCTAGTTGGGCGACAAATGCTAATCTTATCTCCTTTCTTATTCTGGTGAGAATTTCCTTGCTCGAAGGATTATGCGGTCTTGTGTTTGCCTCTCTATCGGTATTGCATTCCTGGTTCGAATGTGAGTAGTTCCATTTGGTTGCGAAGCTCAAGTGGAGTAAGGAATTTCCATTCCCATTGATTACGCTTTCGATTGTGTGCTTGTGTATTGGACGTTGTTTCGATCATCGGCAAAAAGATCGTGGACGAGAGGCGTATGTATTCAATTGGCCGTGGGAAATTTGGGTGCGAATACATATTGTTATTTAGACTTGGTGTGAGTATGATGCTATTCCATGTTGTTTGGGCTAGCACATATATATTTTGGCATGTGTGAGTATTTTCCTTTGGCTATGTGATATATGTTTGACATGCGTGAATTGAATTGAGAAGAGCTACCGACCAGGGCATCTCAAAAAAATCACCAATGTCATACGGTTATCACAATAGGATGTGTGTACGGTGTTGTGTATCTATTGTGTGTCGTGGAGCATGTCTGTGCATTCTATCTCCTTAGAGTGGAGCGTGAGGTTATTGGTTCGTTGGCGTGTCAAGAATCTTGTTTCCTCCTCTATTTTTTGTAAATTTTGAGGATAAAATTTCTATAAGGATGGTAGTTTGTCACACTCCAAAAATTTTAAAATAATATTTGGGGTTTTTAGAAATTAATTTGGGATTTATTGGATTTTTGGGGATTTTATAATTTATTTTGGAATTTATTGAAATTTTAGAGAATTAATTAATATTTAATTAATTATTCTTGACTTTCCAATTTTTATCCCCCTCCCCATTCCTATTTCGATATAGGTTGTGCCATCTTGTCACGACTTGAATTTCCAAAGTCTTTTTAAATTCAATTATTTGGTTTTAAATTAATCTTGGAGGATTTTAAATCGGATACTCGCTTCATGATCCCGAAATAGCCCTATCTTGATTGGAAATCCTTGTTTTGAATAGAGTAAGTCCTCGATTAGTTTGATGCATCTCGGGATGGCCTGGGAGGGCCTTGGCACCTTTTCTGCACTTCAGAGCACTTGTGTACCGGTTGGGCTTTCAGCTGCACCGGTGCAAAATGGTTCTGAATGGTGGTGGTATTGCTTGAATCGGTGCATGCAACGATGCAAGGGGGATTTGGTTGTGCATCGGTGCATGCACTAGTGCATGGGTGTTCCACTGGGATTTGGGTTCCATTGCATCGGTGCATGCACCAGTGCAAAGTGGATCTGCTCTTTTGTTTTGCTCGTTGCATTGGTTGGTGCATCGGTGCAGAGGTGTTTGCACCGGTGCATGCACCGGTGCACAGAGGGTTCCGGTGAAGTCATTACAGTGTAACATCCCAAACTTCAAAATGCACAAAAAATTTAAAATTTTTCCATAGAACTCTAAATCAAGTAAAACCTCAAATAGCATTGTCGTCATGAATTTACTAACAAGTCCTCAAGTAAAAAAAAACTAAGGTACTAGCATACTTCAAACACCTTAAAGAAAACGTTTAAGAATACCATCAAAACTATTACAATCCCATTACAAAAACCATAGAATTTAAGACATTAAAATCTATCAACTAGGCTAAGTAGAGTCTCGAGCCATAAAATCACTCCAAGGGTCACCTTAGCTCAACAATCAAACCCAAGCATCCATCGACCTTTAGCCTTGTAGTGGACCAATAACCTGCGACCTATTTCCAAGTCAAAAACAAGGAAACAGAGTGTGAATATGTATCTTTAACTTCCAAAACACAAGTATTTATTGTGACAGAAATCCATGAATACGAGAGATTATAATTTTCGTTGCAACAATGCATCTCATGCATGATACTTTACATATACCGGCCAAATCCATTTTTCAAAAGATTTGAGCATCCCATGCCCCGAAAATAGCTACTACTATAGGTAGTAGTTCGTATGCCCCGCGCACTAAAGTTGGGTACGTCTCACGTACGGTTGGACTTACAGTGGTTGCCAACAATCACCACCCGTCCCACAGAGGCATGCATAATATATATATATAAGTGTATATTATGCTTCTCATCACTAACCATGCATGGATTTCTATGCATATCTTTATCTCATGCCATCACTTTATGCATTCATGATTTTGCATAACATTCATCTCATACTAGGGTGATTTTACACATTAACTAAGTATCAACTTCTCGTAATATAAATGAAGAGTTAATTAAAACAACAACATTGTGAATGTACCATTAAGGATGCCACATTCTTACACTCACCGGTACCGAAGATCAAACCTTCTCTTTTCCTTTAAGTGAGGCCTCAATGCCTTCCTCTTGCGCTCCTGTCAATCAATCAAAATTTTAGTCCAAAAATGAAAGAGATATGACAAGGAGATATGAAGTTATTAAACTAACTCAATTTAAAGTATAACCATCTTCAAACAACTTATTAACGTCTTAGAATAACCCCCAAAACCTCCCGAACACATACCAAGGTCATCCCCGAACCCCACACAAAACACCCAAAACAAATCTGCCAAAAACCTTGCAGGGACCGGTCTCCCAAAATTCGAGAGACCGATACCCGGCACCCCGGGACCTCTCTGTAGACAAGGGTACCGGTCTCCTTATTTTCGAGAGACCGGTCCCTCCCCCCTGAGGACCTCTCTGCGGACAAGGGTACCGGTCTCCTTATTTTCGAGAGACCGGTCCCTCCCCCCTGAGGACCTCTCTGCTCTTCAGGGTACCGGTCTCCCCATTTTCGAGAGACCGGTCCCTCCCTGTGCAAAATTCGATTTTTCAGAGATGATTTTCGAACCCTTCTTCTCCAATCAACTCAACCTCGATCCTTTTGTCTCCAAACTCAAAAATCAAGTGTACCAATGTGATTCTAACATGAGTAGGCTATACATAATCGATTTGTGGCTTAATCTACTCTCTAAACTCAAAGATTCAACTCCAAAAACTAGGGTTCTCCCCAAAAACGAGATTAAAACTTGGAACTTCGATCTAGCCCAAATTAGGGCCGAAATCAAAAATAAAAAATGGTGAAAATCATCTTACTTACGTTGGTAACAAGGTTGTAGGAGAATTTTTCTTCAAACGATCTCTAGATTGGCCTCCCAAGATCAATCTCCCTCTTCTCCTTGCTCTAGCCTCTCTTTAATCTTCCCCAAATGTGTTCTAGCATAATGAGTATGCAACACTTAACCTAGGGACATATTTTTTTGTTAAAAGTCCTAATTACCCTTTGCCTTTTAACTCTAATTACCCTTGTGAGCCATTAACACACTTATTCCATACTTATATGCTTATTAGTATATTTTTAGGGCTTAACCCTTTTAATTTAATTATTCTAACCACAATATTTAAAATATTTGACGCGACGGGTATTACAGACAGTTTGGTTATTATTGGCTAGGGGCTATATATATGTTCTATGTCCGATTTTGGGGTCATCTCCCCCATTTTTCTGACTTAGTATCTCTCTCTACCTCCCATGGCTCTCTCTCCCTTCTCTCTACAAATCCATCCCATTCCCAAGCTTGGATGAAGATGGTTCTTTGGAGAACGTTGATCCACTTACCGAGATCTCGCCATTAATGTGCATAGCTTTGTGGGTTGTGTGTACACCCTCATCTAGGATTCTCTCCATCTTCTAGGACTAAGGTAAATATGTTTCTATCTTGTGTTTGTGTAGTTGTACTAGATCACCTAATTAGTTTTCAAGATTAAAATTGAATGTTTCTCCAAAATCCTTGTTTTAAAGGTCATGAACAAATATTATTGAATAAACCTAAATTAATGGCATCCTTGCATGTGTATTGAGTTTTCTTAGTGGATGTAAGGACGTGAGAGTGTCAAATTGGGACCTAAGACTTGTATTTTGATTTTCTTGGAATTGGGTGAAATTTGGGGGTTTTGTCCTAGAAGTCAAATTCAAGGTTTGATATGGTTGTTTGGTATTGATTAGGTCCAAATAAATGGCCTTGAGTGTTAGGTTGCAAGATGGACGTTTGTCTAGGAGTTTTTGGTGACTAGAGACCTCGTGTGCCCTTGTGCACACTAGATGTTTGATGAAATACCATAGTGAAGAGGATTGTGTGTTGATGTGTGAATTCGTCACCCTAATTTGGGAATTCGTACCTAAGATATAAGTATTCGTACGATGGGGTGGTTGGGTGACTAAATATGTATTGTGGGTGTTAATGTGTGGATTCGTCATACTTAGATGGGAATTCGTCCCTATGAAGTGAATTCGTCACCAGTGTTGGGAAACTTGTTCCCTTAGACTGAATTAGTCAACTTAGCAAATCAACCTATATTAAACAACCAATGAAAAGTATGATGATGTGGATGTGTGGGAAGATGAGATCAATTCGTGGTCTCCGGGCCAATTCGTGGTCATTCGTGTGTGAGGTTGGTTCTTGAATTCATTGAGACAACCTGAATCAATTCATGATTCATTCGTGAGCTTGTCGATCCTTGAATTCATTGAAGTGACTATAAATCAATTCCCGGTTTGATAGTTTTTCTTGGTTGGTCCTTGAATTCGTTGAGGCAACCCCAAACTAACCCAAGGTTTGACTATAGGACCGACCCTGCATTTGTCTAGGAGGTTTGAATCACTTCTGGACTTTTTTCTAACACTTGTTCCAAGTCGGAAATTGAACAAACTAATCATGCAAGATAAATCAATTCACCAACATGTATCTATGTATATAGAGAGAGGGGAAAGAATGGATGATGTTCAATGTGGTTTGGTGGATTGTGTGGGCTAAGGCTAAGTCATAGCATTAGCTAGTGGATCCGATAAAGAGTTTGGTTTGAGTGCGATAGTTGGTAGCGGTTTTGTAAGGAATGAGTTGTGCTCTTGGGAATGCCTCACCTAGTGACTTGTCATAGTGGAGCCATGTAACCTTGGTATGGTTGAGAGTGAGGTCCTTAATCTTTATGGCCTTTGGTTCTAGTGTAGGTTGCATAGTTGTGTGGCAGAGGGGTGATGTGGTGAATTGAGATTGTGGATTGAGATTATTGGTTGTGTTTTGAGTGGTCTTGAGT
>NMUG010013031.1:0-10212 GCA_002855965.1 Monotropa hypopitys
ATTCAAACACATCATTGAAATTCCATTGTGATGATACAATTTATATGATCACACATAGATATATGATCCATAAATTGATAGAAAAGATAAAGTTCTCAATAGGATTTCAATAATTCCAGACCAAGTTTTCTCTAATAAACATTCATAAGTACATAATGAAATAGAACTACAACTTCCCTAGGCAAAAGAGGATTAGTTCATCATTGAGAAGAAGAACTCCATTGATGAGCTTGAAATCTTCATTGAATCCATGGCAATTCCCTTGTGAATCCTTGGAGATTAGATGGCTTCTCTCTCTCTAGAATCGAATAAAAAACGTTTCTCTCTCTCCATAGAATAATCCTTATATATCTCCCTCTAATTACATTCAAAATTTAAATTTAAAAACAAAGTGGAGCGGGTTTCGTCCGGACGAGACCTACGCATCGTCCAGACGACGGTCACGTTTGAACTTTAGCTTTGGACTCTGGATGGCTCGTCCGGACCATCAATGCCCCTTCGTCCGGACCATGGATTCTGAACATTTTTTAGTCTCCCTGGCTGCTTCGTCCGGATGACAGTGATGCCTCGTCCGGACGATTGGAACAGAAACTTCATTTCTTTGGCTTTTGAGCCTTGCCTCCTTCCTCAATGTCTTTGGTCTTCATGCACAACATCAACACTGTTCATCTTTGCATCCCAAAGTTTCTAATTGCTCCAAGTTAAGCTGTAATTCCATTATTCTCTGAAAATACTCGATGCAACAAAACTACGACAATTTTTATTAGCAATATGCTTCGGGATAGACAAGAATATGAAGTTAAAGAATGAAAATAGGTACGTTACCATACCTATCATGCTCGAACACGCATATCATCGTTGCAGAGAAAGAGCATGGAAACGCGTCAAACACTGCTGAGTCCAGCCGTGGAGCAGCGGAGGTGGATTTCCAGGGGCAAAGCAATCAGAGAGAAGTCAACATAGAGGATTATGGTGAATGGATGGTGGTTAAAAGCCACCGGAAAAACTCTAACGGTAATATCGCCACCAGGGGGAGAGGAAGAATGATTCGAGGTCCAAACATTCGAAACCTAGAATCAGTACCCAGCCCAACACAAGGATGGGTCAGGCCTCAAAGCCCTCTAACCAGCCAAAATCATGGAACCAAGCCAGACAGGGCTTTAGAAAACAAACTCAAAATAATCCTAAACCCACCTTTGGGTTGGAAAACAGCCCCTCAGCTGATAGCAATCTCTCGCTTTTGAGCCCGGTGATCCAAGATCCTATTACCCCTTCTAATGTTTCTACTGGTCCTGGCCCAGTTTTATCAAGCCCAACAAGGACCCTGCTGAGCCCATATTTAATTCAGGCGGTGAAGGGGACCCTCGTTGTCTTAACCCTACAGCACCACTTATACACGATCTTAACATAACTCCACCTACAATTGTGTCTGCTACGGAAATCTCCCAAGGGAAACCACCTGAGACGTCTTTCTCTGCAACCGACCTTACATAAAATGTTTCGACCAATGGTGTCATCTTGGGTAGTGGGGGAGAACTCCAAGGATTCAATGGATATCGACTTAGGAGTAGAAGCCGTTCACCTAGGTCAGGCTATGTGGTGGTCGGAAGGTGTAGCGGTGAAGGTCAAAAGGAACGCCTCAAACCTGAACGGAACCCCCTTTAAAAGAATCTCAGTAAAGGAGGAAATCTCCCATCAATTAAGCCTACTGAGGATTAATCAGGTTCTTGGGCTCCCGTCGGGCTGTGATCTTGATAAAGATTTTGCTATGCCGTGCTTAGACTTTTTGATTTGGAACTGCCGGGGTGCTGGAAATGAACGTTTTCGCACTCATTTCAAGGATCTGGTTAACTCGTACAAACCCCAAGTTGTGGTGTTAATGGAAACGAAAATCCGTATGGAAGGTCTGTTTTTTAAGAAATTAGGGTTTCTTGCGTCGATATTTGTTGACCCGGTTGGTAGTTCGGGGGGCATCTGGATCATCTGGGACCCCACTAGCATCACGCTAAATCCTCTGAGGATCACAAACCAAGTGATTCATGTCTACATCAAACGTTATAACTATGATGACTGGGTGTTTTCTGCGGTTTATGGATCCCCCAACCCTAACCAAAGAAGCTCTTTGTGGACGGAAATTTGGGAATGCAAGGAAACAGAGAACTCTAGCTGGCTGGTTACTGGGGACTTCAACTAAACTGCGGAGAAGAATGAAACTCAATCGGGAGCTCAAGACCATGGTGCCAGTCAACGTAGGAAGTTCAATGACGAGGTAAGTTTATGTAATCTCTCTGACTTAGGGTATTCAGGATCTAAATTCACTTGGACTAATGGAAGGCAAGGTCTGAGCTGGGTAAAAAAAAAGGCTGGACCGAGCATTGGCTAACAACTCGTGGCACACGGTTTATCCTGAAGGTATGATTTCCGTTCTCCCTCGAATCTATTCGGATCATGCGCCCCTTCTCCTTAAGACTTTTGGAACCCCCAACCTTAAAATTGGCCCGTGCCTATTTCGTTTTGAGGCGGCCTAGCTTTCCAACCCAGGCTTCCATAAGCTTGTAACAGATAGCTGGAAGGGCAATTCCTTTCAGCGCTGTGTTGAAAACCATACGAATAATGCCGTAAGGTGGAACCGTGAGGTTTTTGGCAACATTTTTGCCAAAAAAGGTGGCTGAGGGCCAAGTTGAGGGGCATCCAAAAGGCACAGGATCACAATAAATCCCATATCCTTGTGCTCCTGGAACAAAATATCATTGATGAATTTAATAGCATTCTTAGACAGGAGGAGACTTTGTGGCACCAAAAGTCTAGAATTACTTGGTTGAAAGTGGGGGACAACAATACTAAAATTTTTCATCTGTCTACCATCATTCGTAGACGTAATAATAGAATTTCGAGGATCAAAGACAATAACTCCATCTGGGTGGATAACCCTCAGGCGATTACCTCCTTAGTCCAGAAACACTTCTATAATCTCTTCAACAGGAGTGGGCAGTTGGGTAGGATGGCCAATGATGATTACCCCCTGTTTCTATCACCCTTGAGGAGGCTGCTGTGTTGGATTGGGCTGTGAGCAGATCGGAGGTCTGGGACACCCTCAAGAATCTTTCGCCTCTCAAAGCCCCTGGACCTGATGGGCTCCATGCCCTTTTCTTCCAAAAGCATTGGAATATTGTTGGGGAAAACTTCTATAAAACAGTGACTGATTGTTTTACCTTGGAATGTTTCTCGAAAACAATCAACAGGACCTTAGTGGCCTTAATCCCAAAGATTGAAAACCCTGAAAACTTGGGGGACTTTCGTCCCATAAGTTTGTGTAATGTGGTGTATAAAACTTCATCCAAATTAATTGTCAATAGAATGCAACCTCAATGAACAAAATCGTCAATCCGTACCAATGCAGCTTTATTAGGGGTAGAAGCCCGGGGGATAATTCGATCATTACTCAAGAAATTCTCCACACCCTTAGATCTAAGAAAGGCAAGAAAGGGGGAATGGTCTTCAAAATAGACCTCGAAAAGGCCTATGATACATTATCTTGGGAGTTTATTCATAACACCCTTGTGTACTTTAAGTTTAGTCAGCACATGGTCCAACTTATCATGAAATGCATTACCTCGACCTCATTGGCCATTCTTTGGAATGGGAGACCCCTTGAGGATTTCAGGCCTTCTTTGGGTCTTAGACAAGGTGACTCCATATCCCCGTACATCTTTGTTTTGTGCATGGAAAGGCTTTCCAACCTTATTTTGACGAAAATTTCCAAAAACAAGTGGAAGGGGATTAGGTTTGCTAACCCGATCACGCACCTCTTCTTTGCGGATGATCTTATTCTGTTTGGGGAAGCAAACCCTACTAATTGTAGGAATATCATGAAAACTCTTAAAGATTTTAGCTCTAAATTCGGCCTAAGGGTTAACATCTCTGAATCGAAAATTTTCGTCTCTAAAAACATTCCTCACAGGAAGGCTAGTAAGATGAGCAACATTGATGGGATTAAGCTTACTGTGAACCTTGGCAAATACTTGGGTATACCTCTTCTCCACGATCGGGTGACCAAAGCTATCTTTAACGAGGTGGTGGAGAAAGTCCAAAAATGCATGAGTGTGTGGACAAAAAATTCTCTAAACCTTGCGGGTAGAGCCACCCTTATTAAGCATGTAACCTCGGCTATCCCCATTTATTCCATGCAAACAATGTCCTTACCTTCTTATACTTGTGAGATTATTGATAGAAATAATAGGAACTTCCTTTGGGGTGACTCTGTGGACAAACGTAAAATTCACCTAGTTAATTGGGATACTGTCTGCAGTAGCAAGGAGATGGGAGGGCTTGGAATTCGAAAGACCAGACTATCAAATGCTAGCCTAGTGGCTAAACTAGCCTGGGCTATTTTCACAAACAAATATAATCTGTGGGTGAACACCCTTAAATGCAAATACCTCAAAGATAACCTCGTTACAAATTGGGGCCAAAATAAAAATGCTTCCCACATTTGGAGAAGTATTTCAAAATATTTAGATCATATAAGAAAACATACGAAATGGAAAGTTGGCAACAGAGAGTTGATTAACCTCTGGTATGACTGGTGGGTGGGCGATGGGCCTCTTGCCACCACCCACCCTGGAGTTAACACCTATTGCAATACCAAGGTGAAGTCTCTGATTGAGAACGGGCAATGGAACACGTCCAGCCTTTCACCCCTACTTGATGAGAGAACTATCAGACAAATCCATGGCATCGCTCTTAATCAAACCCTGGGTATGGATATCCCTATCTGGACTCTTGCTGCCGACAGGGTATATCACACTTACAGCTACTGCAACAACTTTGTTGAAACTGGAAGGATTTCCAGTTGGAAATGGCTGTGGCAACTTAAGCTTCCCAACAAAATAAAACACTTCTTTTGGCTAATCTTGCATAACAAATTATCAACCAATTTGCTTAGGTTTCATAGGGGAATGTATCAGGATAACAAATGCCTAAGATGTCTAAATGGCGTAGAAGATTTGCAACACTTGTTCTTTGATTGTGAATTTTCTAAACAGGTCTGGGACTCATACTATGGTAGTAAGAGATCCTACTCTTCGAATGTTAACAGAACCCTCCCGTGGACTCTGGATAACATCAAAAAACAGCGTATTTATAGAAAAGGTTTTTTGGATGAAAATTTTAACAACCTAGTGGTCATTCTTTGGCAGATTTGGATCAACATAAATAAATAGGTCTTCCAAAACATCAAACCAAATCACTTAAATGTGATCTACGCTAGAACTGGATTGGCTAGAGATACCCTGGCGGCTTTCAGTAAAGAGGAGGAAACCTTACAACCTAATTTTTAGATCACTAACTAGTTTCCACCTATTGCAGGTTTGAAACTTAACACTGATAGAAGTTGGAATGCAGGCTCCAAAAAATCTGGCTGTGGCAGACTGTTTTGGGATAGTAGCGGCAAATGGATGCTGGGATTCTTTGGAAAGTTAGAATGGGAGTCGAGCCTTGCAGCGGAGCTTTGGGCAATCTACAAAGGGTTGACGATTGTATATGAAAAAATATGAAGGACATTATGATTGAATCAGATAGTGCCCAAGGAGTTAAGGCGCTGAGCTCGGAGGGAGATAGGAATGACCCAAACAGGTATGTCATTATAGAAATGAAGATACTAATGAGGCGAACAGGAGCTACTATCAACCACATAACAAGAAGCACAAATGAGTGCGCTGACCACCTTGCTCAGTGTCTATCCTCGAATTCTGGATTCGCAACCAGCTTAAGCTACACAAAATTCTGGACTAAGTTTCATGTCTAAGACAGTTTTTGGACTATGTTTTGGGTCTGTAACTATTTTGTTTCCTTACAGTATTTTTCGGACTAATTACCGTCGGATAAGCCAAGTTTATGGCTGTGTAGGGGTGTTGAAAGCTTCTTAATGAATTTTTGTTTAACCCAAAAAACAAAAAGATAAATTCCGTGAAGTGAACCTTAAACATTGATGTAGGTTCTGGTGAGAGCGAATGTTTCATGGTAAGTCACCCTAATGATATAATGTGTTGTGTATGTTGTACAAAAATGGAGAGAATTGTTAATTATTTCATGAATGAAATAAAATATATTTGTAATGAAAAGTAAATGTCATCTTTGAAAATAGTTGTACTTGTTGAGTTTTATAATAAGTCAAGCATGTTTTAAAGTTTGAGATAATGGATGTGATAGAATCATACATTTGAAGGATACACATGAAATAAATTATGAAGTGAATAATCAGAGTAGCATAGTAGAAGCGTACTGGACTCTTATTTATTTAACTTTCGAAAGTGGTGCTTGTATATTCATTTTATCCACACAATGTTAGTTGCTGCAGAGTGGTGTTAGAGTCAAATGACCTAGAAGTAGAGTATCATTATAAGCTAGTGAGTAAGATGAATACTTAAGTGTCATTAAATTAGAGTTGGGTTAATTCTAATGTTTGAATTACTCTTAAAAGTGACCATCTGTCTTGAATCAATAATTAGACTTGTTGCCATGAGTTTTGAAATAAAGGTGTTCGTAATCGATTCCATTCCGTTTTATTTATAATTTCAATTTGCACAACATAAGGCAATGTGTGACCAATTTTCACAAAACATGACTCATACCCCAAACCCATCTGTTAAGCCTTATTTAGGCCCAATTTCATATTCCCGAAGTCAATTTTACCATACGACGTCATATTCACCAAAACCCCCAAATTAGTGCATTATGGTTTATTAAAAATTGGGGCTTTTCACATATGTTATTCAAGCATGAAATTAAACCTTGTCCCAGGTGTATACAATCCTAAGGACTCCATATCTACCATCAATTTCATCATTGGACCCCAAACCCTAGGTTAATTTTACCATGACATGTTACATATGAATTTTACACAAATTGACTAGGTATAAAGGGAGAGAGGGGGAAGGCACAATCTAGAACATATCTAGAGATAGAAGTCTCCTACCTCAATGGAGCTTGAGCAAAACCCTATAAGTTCGAATTCGGTGGATGATGAAACTAGCAGGCTTTCCAGAGAGCTCTCGGCATATAGATCGATGTTTGTTCACAAACTTTCTTGATTTGAGCCCTCTAGGGCCTTGGTCTTGAGGAGAGAAGTGGGAGATCCAATGGAGGTAGAAAGATATAGAGAGTGTGTGTTTAGAGTTGTAATGAGGAAGAAGGGAGACTCCTTAGGCAATTTTAAGGTTAGAAACTCGATTTTTGGTAAAAGGACCAAGTTACCCTTTATTAAAAATGGATTCAGTACGTTTTTCTGGTTCCCCGTCTGGACGGGAACCCTGTCGTCCAGACGAGCACACATCACCTTCCAAACGGGACCCATCCTTGTTCGGACCAAGACTCCTAAAGCAAAACCCTAACTCTCTGCTCCCTCGTCCGGAATACCACACTTCCCCGTCCGGACGAGCCTCCAGCAAACTGCCCAGAAATGGCTAAAACTGTTACAGCCTCTTTGCGACGCATCCAAAAGTATAACCTCAATATTACTTACATCCCCTCGATGTCCTAAGGCTATTCCATGGCCTTCCAAAAGAATCACAAGCGTCGGTTCATAATTTATAAACGAATTTAGGCGTCGAAAATATATTTATACATGTGAATTTTGAGTCTTTACAGTACATAACAGTGTGATCTATTATCAAGTACAAAATGCTAAAAACAGTAAATATATACATTTTGCACTTTTGTATGCAACACTTGACACCATCCCGCAATTGATGCTGAAAACCGACTCCATTGTTATGACAATTGAGCCACTTTGTGTCCAAACTCGTTGCACTTGAACATTCGAACCCTTGAGTGTTCTTAGCACACACTTTTCATCCATAATATGGATCTCCCCACCCGAGACATTCCCCTAAGAAACCTCAAATCTCTCACCCCCAATTGTCGATTAACACCCGACTCTTTCTTTTCCCCATCCACATCACAATTCTCATATCTTCACATTCGTTTTTTGATTGTCACCTGACACTTTTGAACACCAAATCACTATGTGCCCTTCCTCACCACAATACGGTATACAACCTCGTTGACTTGAGAACACGATCCTTAACTCAAAGATTCACCGAACACATCTAAAACAACAATGCATCCCTCACTGATTGTTAGTTATCACCCAATTTCTACCACTTTGTTTTCCTTTCTTATTGTATGGTTTAGTACCATTATTCTCACCACCCAATACTTTTATAACCCAACTCCCAACACGCTTCACACCACTATAACCCGATATGTTTGATTTCAAAATTCCAATCTTGCTTATTTCAAGAACTATGTTGTCCTTTCAACTCTACAATTTTTCTCTTAACCCTTCTAATCACAATCACCAAGTATAAAAAAAATTCACTCTGTAAGAGAAACCAATTGGACTTCCCCTCTCGACATCAAACCATACTAAATTTTCCAACTCTTTTTCTCTTTTAATTTCACTAACTCTAGGATACTTGGATAAAACCTCAATTCTTACCTCAAAATTTTCCACTCTCATTTTCTTTTGCCTCCAATATACAAATACTTCATCTAGCACAAGTCTATAATGCTCTGAGAGAAAACCGTCACTACAACTCTTAACCAATATTTCCCAAGAAATCACTTTAGACACGACTGATATTACCTCCGTTATATATGCCGACACTAACCTCATATGTCTTTCCGCAATTAGAATACCTCATCCATAAAACATAAAATGTTACTCTCACCTTTTTATTCATCAATTTATCTCCAAAACAACACCAATTTATTCTATAACCCTTTTCCAATCCACCACTTCGTCAGGCATTACGACTCGCCTAACTCTTTGAATTTAATCTTTAAAATTTTAAATTCAAACCAAACTTGTCCTTCTACCAATTGCCTACGTCACTTAGTCCTCCATCCTTAGAGTTCTTTACTGAAATCGAGCCATTCCCATCTTATTTAATTAACTGATTCTCTGCACTGTCTGATTATTGCACATCCTTCATTTCCTGCCACACACTTAGACAAGAAAAATGGTGGAAACACGTGTCAGATATAAAATGCACGTGTTAGTCAACACACCTCAATGACTCAAAATATGACTCAACATCCTATGGTACATTACTTAGCCACCCTAACCATTAGCATTTTGTTATACTATGCTTTTCCACTTAACTTTCCAAGACTTCCCATTGGAAGACAACGTTGATCAGGCATTTTTCCAATCAGATTTCAAGGCAAGTCCCATGGGTGTCAAAGACACACATAATAGTCACAAAATACTAACACCACAACTCCCAACAATTTCCTCAAACTCACACCTCAAGTACAGTTTCCATTAACCACGTGGTCCCCTAAATCGGACCTAGAACCTATGCTCTGATACCAAGTTGTAATATCCCAAACTCCAAAACACACTAAAATAAATTTTTTATAAACTTCTTTGCTAAATAAAAACCTCAAATAGTAATTGCCAACATAAAATAAAAGAAAACAAGAGTAACTTCAAAAGATAAAAACCAACAGTGCTACAAGTACTCATCAATTCCCAAAGAAGTAAAACATCAAGGTGAAGCAGCTAAACTACTATCAAAACTTCATTACAAGTCTCTGAAATATAAAATGATAAGAGTCTACCAAAAGTACTAAGAACAGTCTCAAACACCAAGAATCCTCTACAAGATGACACTGGCTCATCAATCTCATTCAAGCATCCATTTTCCTCCAGCCTGGTAGTGGACCGCTAATCCTGTGACCTATTTCCAAGCCAAAGACAAGGAAACAGAGTGTGAATATGATATTTTAAAATTCCAAAACTCAAGTAATATCAGTGATAGAAAATCATGAATATGAGCATTAATGACTTTTATTCTATAATGCATCTCATGCATGATACTTTATATATACTGGACAAAGCCCTTTTTCAAAAGATTTGAGCATCCCGTGCCCTGAAAATAGCTACTACTATATGTAGTAGTTCGTACGCCCTGCACATATTTTGGGGTACATCCCACGCACCCGTTGGTCTTAGGCTGGTTGCCAATAATTGGACTTACTTAAGTTGCCAATAACACCACACATCCCACGCAGGCATGCATAATATATATACATACATATTATGCTTTCCATCTCAACTCATACATTCTGTCTATGCATATCATTCCTTTTCATGCAATCATGTGCCCAACACAACAATAACTAACAGTTATCTTCTCATGCAAT
>NMUG010013032.1:0-10212 GCA_002855965.1 Monotropa hypopitys
TCCTTCTCCTCGGTTGAGTTCGCTTCGTCAATTAAGTTATCTGTTAGAGCCTTGTCTTGTGCTCCTTTCTCATCGAATTCGTGATCTTTTGTAGAAATGGCTTATCGTCGCGGTAGGAGAGGTGGTCGTGGTCGCCGAGGTGCGCACGTCCAAGGTGCTCATAGTAAAGAAGTCAATGATAGGATGAACGGATTGGAGGACGAGGCCCCTCCTGTTATTCCTATTCCTCAGGGGTTTGTGGCTCCTGGTCAGTTTGTTCGAGAGCTTGCGGCCGCCATGGTCGAAGCAAATCGTGGATTTGTTGCTCCGCGAGAGAATGCGGGAAATCGTACTATCGAGGCCTTGTGGGAATTTAGGCATATGGATCCTCCGAAATTTAATGGTGAAGGCGATCCCTTAAAAGTGGATCATTGGCTATTCGAGGTAAGGAAGGTGTTGGACACTCTGGAGATCGTGGAAGATAGATTTCGGATTTCTTTCGCCACTTACCAGTTGACTGGAGAGGCTAGTCGATGGTGGAGTTCCATTCTAGAGATGCGTCGTACGAGTTTACTTGCCGGTGGAGATGCCGATCCATAGGCTATCCTGGATTCTGTTCATGGCATGATTTGGGTCGATTTTTAGACTGTCTTTGAGGGGCAGTATTTTTCGGAGAGTTTCAGGGAGCAGTTGCACGATCAGTTTGAGTGATTGGAGCAGGGGACGATGACTGTATCTTAGTATGCTATGCGTTTTCAGGCATTGTCGAGATTTGCTACAGATTTGGTGAGTACAGAAGAAAGGAAGTGTAAGCGTTTCGAGAAGGGTCTCCACTCTTCGGTTCAGAGGTTGGTGATGAGCCAGCGCATCAGAGTGTTTGCCGATATCGTTGACTGTGCTAGGGCTATTGAGCCCAAGAGAGATCCATCTAGAGAGGTGAAGGTTTGGGAACCACGTCATCAGGTTTCCAATTCGAGTTCATCGTCAGGCAGTTTTGGGAGAAAGCATGAGAGAGATCCATCCCATTTTTCTAGAGGTCATCGGTCGCATGGTGGCGCTAGTTCAGCGAGGAGCCCAGTGGTTTGTCACAAATGTCATCAGTCAGGACATCGACGAGCAGAGTGTAGGACCCCCGCTTGTTACAGGTGTGACCAAGTGGGTCACATGGCCAGAGATTGCCCGGGAAGGACCGGTGATCGCAGTGAGGCAGGGTCGGTGCAGCAGCCTCAGGGTGGGCATCAGTGTCCCCATCAGTCAGGACCGGCAGCGTCAGTTCAGGCTTCGCGTGTTGGGGGAGTTGTGACACCTGCCAGGCCAGTGCAGCAGTTTTAGCAGAGGGGCAGTTACCATCAGGGCCCGACTACTCATGGCAGAGTTTTTGCCATTCCAGCAGCCTCAGTTCCTTCCACTTCTCAGCCGCAGCCGGATACTTCGGTAGTGCATGGTATGTTTCTTATTTACAATTCTTGGGCTAATGTCTTGTTCGACTCGGGTGCATCGCATTCATTCCTAGCTGCATCTTTCGTCCGTGCTTTGGGGTTAGACTTGGATGTCCTTGATCCACCGTTGTTTGTTGACACTCCCATTGGAGTCCGTGTTCGTCTAGACCGAGTGTGCAGAGACTGTGAGTTGACTCTTGAAGACCATCGGTTCACTTTTGATTTCATTGTCCTGGAAATGTCTGGATTTGATCTGATTCTAGGGATGGATTGGTTGTCTACCTTCCACGCCCATATTGATTGTCATCGACGCCGAGTGCGATTGTTCTCTCTAGGAGGACTTTACTTCTATGTGTATGGTGACAGGAAGGAGTCCCCCGATTATTCCTTCCATGATCCGAGAGACCGCGACTCTGTCAGTTGTATGTTGGCCAGTCTTAGTCTTGACGAAGATTCTTCTCTACGTGGGGAGCTACCCCGAGTTGTTTGCGAGTTCCCTGACGTGTTTCCGGCAGAGTTTCCCGATTTACCACCTAGGCGAGAGGTGGAGTTCTCCATTGATTTATTACCCGGTACATCTCCGATTTCGGTACCACCTTATAGATTTGCGCCAGCGGAGCTGCGGGAGTTAAAATCCCAGTTGCAGGAATTACATGATTTGGGCTTCATTCGGCCTAGTTCTTCCCCGCGGGGTGCACCTGCTTTATTTGCTAAGAAGAAGGACGGTTCGTTACGGTTGTGCATCGATTATCGAAAGTTGAATCATGTGACGGTGAAGAATAAGTATCCTATGCCTAGAATAGACGATTTGTTTGATCAGTTGCGTAGTTCCACATGTTTCTCCAAGATCGATTTGCGTTCCGATTACCACCAGTTATTAGTGCGAACGTAGGATATTCCGAAGACGGCTTTCCATACCCGCTATGGTCACTTCGAATTCGTTGTCATGCCTTTTGGCCTGACCAATGCTCCAGCTACGTTCATGGACCTCATGAACCGCATCTTCTGTACTTATCTTGACCGATTTGTGGTGGTCTTCGTCGACGATCTTCTCATCTATTCCACTTCCGAGGAGGAACATCGGGTTCATCTCAGAGTTGTCTTGGCGTTATTGAGAGAGCACCGTCTTTATGCCAAACTTAGCAAGTGCGAGTTTTGGCTACCAGAAGCGAAGTTCCTTGGTCGTGTCGTTTCCCAAGGCGGCATTTCTGTTGATCCTAGCAAGATAGAGGCAGTTTCTTTATGGCCACGTCCCCAGAGTGTGTTCGACATCTGGAGTTTTCTTGGTCTAGCTGGTTACTATCGGCGTTTTGTGTTGGACTTTTCTCGACTTGCGGCACCCATGACTCGTTTGACCTGTAAGGGTGTTCCTTTCCTTTGGGATAATGATTGCGAATCGGCTTTTGAAGAGTTGAAGCAGCGGCTCACTTCAGCACCTATCCTTATCGTTCCTGACCGCGGAGTTGGTTATTCGGTTTATTGCGATGCTTTTCATGATGGTTTGGGTTGTGTACTCATGCAAGGAGGTAAAGTCGTGGCTTACGGATCGCGATAGTTGAAGATTCATGAAAGGAATTACCCGACGCATGATTTGGAGTTGGCGGCAATCGTTTTTGCGTTAAATATGTGATGGAACTACTTGTACGGTGAACGGTTCGAGGTTTTCTCCGATCATAAGAGCTTGAAGTATTTATTCACCCAAAAGGAGCTTAACTTGCGACAAAGATAATGGATGGAACATTTGGAAGATTACGATTTTGAGTTGCTTTACCATCCCGGTAAGGCGAATGTGGTTGCTGACGCTTTGAGCAAAAAGTCTTCTCACTTGGCGAGTTTGGTTGTGTCCGGTTGGAGGTCTATGGAAGACTTAGGTCCTTACGTTCTTCATGCTGAAGAAACCAGTGATCATGTGACGTTGTGCAACTTATCCATTCATTCGGAGCTTTCTAGATTGGTTACCGAGGCTCAGGTAGCGGATTCAGAGGCGTTAGAGTTCTGTACCAAATTTCTCAGTGGCGACGCGCGGCAGGGTTGGATGATCCATGCAGATTCTAGTTTGCGCTACCGTGGTAGATTGTTCGTTCCTACTTCATGCCGAGAGAACATTTTGCATGAGTTCCACCAATCTCCTTTGGCAGTCCATCCGGGAGGTACCAAGATGTATCACGATCTTCGACGGCAGTTCTGGTGGCCGAGGATGAAGAAAGATGTTGCAGTGTTTGTTTCTAGATGCCTTACATGTCAGCAGGTGAAGGCGGAGCATCAGCGTCCGGCAGGTTTGCTTCAGCCCCGACCTATCGCAGAGTGGAAATGGGAGCATGTGACGATGGATTTCGCGTCAGGCTTTCCGAGATCATCGGGAGGACAAGATGCTATTTGGATAATTGTCGACCGATTGACGAAGACAACGCACTTTCTACCTATTAGAGTTGCTCAGTCCGTGGACTCCTTGAGTCGATTGTACGTTCGAGAGATTGTTAGACTTCACGGCGTGCCATCATCTATTGTGTCCGATCGAGATCCCAGGTTTACTTCACGTTTTTGGCGCAGCTTGCAGACATCTCTTGGGATGAAGCTTATGTTCAGCACGGCGTTCCATCCTCAGACAGACGATCAGTCAGAGCGCACAATTCAGGTTCTCGAAGATATGTTACGGGCTTGTGTGCTAGATTTCCAGGGGAGTTGGGTTGATCTTCTTCCTTTGATCGAGTTCGCGTACAACAACAGCTACCATTCGAGTATTGGCATGACACCATTCGAGGCATTGTATGGACGACCTTGTCGTTCACCGGTTTGTTGGTTAGATGTGGGTGAGTCGGCTATCGTTGGACCCGAGATGACATTGCAGATAACGGAACAGATCAAGACTATTCGGCAGAGGTTGCTTACAACTCAGAGTCGTTACAAGAGTTATGTGGATCGGCGTCGCACACCCCTATCTTTCGTTGTTGGTGAGCACGTATTCTTGAAAGTTTCGCCTCGTCGCGGTATTTCTCGCTTTGGCAAGAAAGGAAAGTTGACCCCACGTTTCATCGGTCCGTTTGACATCATAGAGAAAATTGGGGAAATGGCTTATCGGCTTGCTTTGCCTTCGAACATTTCAAATATTCACGACGTCTTTCACGTGTCCATGTTGCGGAAATATGAACCCGACCCCTCACATGTGCTTGATTGGTCAAACATCGAGCTTGAAGTTGACGTTTCTTATGAAGAGAGGCCCATTCGTGTTTTGGATTGCGGGAGCAAGTGTTGTGGGGAAAGACCATTCCACTTTTGAAGATTCTTTGGAACAATCACGGCATTGAGGAAGCTACGTGGGAGCGAGAGGAAGAAATACGCCTTAAATATCCGGAATTGTTTTAACTTTTACTTGTTTGATTTGTTTTTGTATTCACGCCTTGACTCCTACCTTAAGGAAATTTCGGGGACGAAATTCTTTTAAGGTGGTTGAGATGTCACGATTCGAATTTCTGTATTATTTTTCGGATTTAAAATCGTATCTTAGCTTGATTCTCATATATGAAACTCCTCATCGAACTTATTTCCACCCTGTAGATAGGGACCCGAGAGGCCTTCGTACCTTTACTTTTGATATTTTTTCAGTTTTGGTGCAGTTGCACCAGTGCAGGATGGGTGTGCACCGGTGCACGAGAGATTTTGGTGCTTCTGTTTAGTGTCTGGAGCAGTTGCACTGGTGCAGGTGAGAGGTGCACCGGTGCAGGGAGGCTCTGAAGCTACTGCTCGTTTTGATGCAACAGTTGCACCGGTGCAGAGTTGGCGTGTACCAGTGCAGAGTATTGTGTAAACCTTCTGCTCAGTTTTTGGAGTCGTTGCATCGGTGCAACTAAGGTTTGCACCGGTGCAGAGTGGGTTTGCACCGGTGCAGAGTTGTTGTGCACCGGTGCAGAGGCTGTTCGGAAGACCGCATTAAGGGCATTTTTGCCTTTTCATCTTAGGGGCTATATATATGTTTGGGAGCCCGATTTTTGGGTCATCCCTACCATTTGGTCAAACCCTACTCTCTCTACCTCCCTCCCAAGCTCTCTCTCCCTTCTCTCTAAAAATCAAGCCTCTTCCAACAAGTTTTTGAAGAAATCCCAAGCATTAAAGTTGTTCTACGCGTCTCAAGCTCTCCGGTGGGCACCATAGTTCGGCCATCCCTTAATTTTCGGTTTTCCTTGGAACAACTCTTGAGGTAGGAAATGCTTCTTATTTGGTATACTCTTGGTTGTTCTCTCCCTATCCCCCTTGTATGAGTTCTCAATTTGATTTAATTTCATATTTAGATGCAAATTCATAAATTGACCTAGGGTTTGGTCTCAAGTCATGAAATTGGTTGAGGGTGTGTGTATCCCTATGGTTTAATTACATATTCATGAAGTCAATTTTAAGTTCAAGCGTTTTCGTGGAAAACCCCCAAATTTGGTAAAACCCTAGATTTTTATAAATTGGGGCTTTTGACTAATAAGTGGTCTTATGAACAAATTGAAAGGGTATTCATACAATTGAGCACATTTCATGTCGAAGTGACATATTGGGCATATAATTCACGTATGGAAATCACGAGGTGTGTGTGTGTTTCACATAAATTCGGTTGAGTCATGCATTGAATAAATTGGAATACATGGCATTGATTCGAGATCAACTAGCCTTGGCTAGGAGTGGTAGGATAACGGACTCAACGAACGAAACACAATACGTATGTGATTATTACGATTGACTAGCGTGATCTAGGTGACGTAACGATAGGGGTGATGGATCTTGTATACGGAAACGGACTTCTGACGGGATTTCCGGGATGGTCGCGCCATCCATAACATTGTGCACAATGGGGGTACCTTGGCCCTCCCAACAGTTTCTTGGGGAACGTATGGACAGGATGGTTGGTGGGTTTGGCCGCCCACTAGACTACTCCTACTCTATCAAATGTTGTATGACATGTTGACATGTTGAGCTAGCCTAGCCCGGAGTGGACTTATGATGGGACTCCTCGGCTTATCCATGATTACGAGACACAATGGTTAAACAATTTGAATAACTTGGGATGGACTTCTGATGGGATCCTAAGGGGTATTCACGTTTTGAACACAAGGAACAATGTGATAAACTTTATGTTGAGATAAAGAAAATTAAATGGAAAGTTATGTGTGGGTTCATAAGCATGTGTTTCAATTACTTGTTTAGCATATCAAGTGTGTGGGTGTGTGGTAGAGTCACATGATAGATATGGATTATTGCCTTTGTTATGCTTAGTACATATGCGTGTGTTGCATTCCCAACATTCACACACTCGTCCACGTCGATCTTGAGCATGCTAGATAATTGGTATTTCCTACTTTAGCGTGACACGCTCTTTTTTTAGGTTCTGCAGGTAAGAAACAAATCGTAGAGGACTTTGAATCTCCTTGACCATTTTGATCAATTGGTAGTATTTGAAAATCAATGTACTCTCTTATTTTTGAAAATATCCGGATTGTGGGTTATTCTATTTCATGGCATGTAATAACTTGAACTTTGATTTTCCTTCTCTTCTACCTCTTCTATGGTTTGAACTTATGAATTAAATTTTCTGCACTCACTCTCGGATTTTTAGTAAATTTGTAATGGGGTGTGATTGGTATTTAAACTTCTTACAAATGATAATGGTCCATGCTTGTGTCCCCTTTGTAAACAAATTATATATTTAAAAAAAATAGCTTGAAAATCCGGGGCGTGACATTATCCTTGGTACCCGAACGATCCACATACAGCAAACGGCGAAGCGCCCGCAAAAGGGCCTGTAACTGAATCAAATCAGGATAACCACCAGGCAACAAGCGATCCAAGGAAGCGAAGCTGGACTGCAAATCTTCTATGTCTCGATGATGAATGTTTCTCTCCCGAGTCAAATTTTGGCGAACACCTCGCAAACGAACACGCAGACGCTCGACCTCAGTAGAAGAACCACGATAAGAGCCAGCTAGAGTGTCAAAATCAGACTGCAAAGAATCTCTCTGATCATGTAGGTCGCAGATTAAAGCCTCTGACTCTCTCAAAGTTTGATCAAATTCTAACAACTCGCGCAACAATCTCCCAATCTCTGCAACCTGAAAATCATGACCGCGAGCCGCGTCTATCAAAGAATTCTCCAAAGCCAATACAATGCTGGTAGAGCTGGAAGATGCCCTAGCGTCCGAAAGATTTCGTTGTAAAGTGCCAACGATGGCCTCCATGTCCGATAATCGCGAGGATAGGCAATCTATATCTCTGAGTAAAGAATCTCTCTCCCCGACAATAGACGAGGCTTGTTGAATAGCCCTGTCTCTTTCCCCAATCATCTGAACGTGTCGAGAATGAGATTGTGCCAGCTGAAAAGTGTAACCCGCAGTCTGGGATGCTAAAAGAGAAGACCATTGCGACAGAGGATATGGATCTAAAAACGACAGAAAAGAAGCAACATCGCCAGCATCATGAGCAATGTCCTGCTCAATCCAGCCCAAGTAATCGTCGGAAACACCAGGATTATCACTAATCTGATCAGACGAAACCATGACCCGCTGATTCCATAAGGCAGATGACTCCAGAATCATCGAATGTGCAAAGTCACTGGTGAAGTCAAAATGGTATCTGCCGCTTGCATAAAGAGATGATGAAGTAGGCACATCTTGATAAAGACCAAATTGCCTGAGCAGCCGACTCCCAAAATACGGTACAACCCCACATAATCCAACCAAAGGAAGAAAGAGAGACCCAACCCATAAACGGTAATAGCGTGAATATACCAAGGTCCCAAACAATTGTATCTGGAGTGATGTTGTCCAAAGCTATAATCCACCCATCCAAGAATTGGGGAAGGCGTAGAAACGACTGATTCCGCTCAATCAAAAGTGGCAGAGGGCTATCAATGAACCATTTCGGATGTGAAGAATGGCTCCGGAAAAGATGAGATACCAGCCAAACAAAGAGTAACTCAATACCACCGTAGACGCGAGGATCATGTGATAAAAGATAAAGGGTCATCCCTCTGAATGTCTCCGCCAAGATCGCTAGAATTATTGACTGCCCGTCTATCACGGCATCCACAAGGAAGACGACGCGCAAATCCAACTGTCCATCGCAGCGTGGAAAGAACAGACCAGCCAGGAGAATGAAGGCAAAGGCATACATACACCTGCGAGAGCCTGCCCCCGGATCGCCAAACCGAGTGAAGTCAGAGCCGCGGGGATCATAATACGTCCTGTCACCAAATAGTCCCCACAAGAAGTCGGGACACACAGTCAGAACTCCATCAATCTCATCTGTAATCAAAGAAGATCGCTTTAAACCCATCAAGGCCGAGAAAGCTATCCGAGCACTCCGCCCAAGGAATGTGCAGGCGATAGTCTCCAAGGTAGGCTGCATTCTCAACACAAAATGGTATTCCTCCAAAGCAGGAGACAGCTCGTGATAGCCAAAGCGGAAGAGACTCAGGGTGGGAATCCAATATCTCACCAAGACAGCCAAAAAGTATGGGGCAACACGAACAGTCAATAAGCTCGCAATTCCTCCAAACATCTGCTCAAATAAACATTGTTCATATGGGGCAAAAGATACCCACCATGCCAAAAGAAGTGCCAAGAATGCCGGTGCAAAAGACATCCTGCAGACAGAAAAAAAGCATCAGTATTCTTTTTAATATATATATCTATCTGTGCAGAAAAAAAGAGAAAAGAAAGCAAAATGCAAAAAAAAAAAGAACATGCATTTTTTTATTAAACATCCAAAAAGACAACCTAATACAAAGAAAGGAAGACTAAGAAAAGTACATCTTAATAAAGGCAGAAGAGTATAAGTCATCTGGTACACACAAAAAAATCTCTCTCTCTCTCTAGTGCAGGTCTCAGACATCTCCGCCGCGACGGTCACTGCGACTGCTCCGCCGTCTAGCCCTCCTATCAACTGAGCCTCGTGGAGGATCCGGGGCATCCTGAAACAAAAATAGAAATCATCAGAAATAGGAAAGAAAAAGTAGAGTAAAGAAGACAACAAAGAAAAGACAAAAAAAAAATGCATACCTGATCTTGTGGAGGCTGCTGGCCTGAAGGAGCTCCTGGATCTCTCTCTACAAAGCCTGGATGAGGAAACTAGAAATCATGAGCTGCACTGCCCATCCTCTGATAAAAGCGATCCTGCGCCGCGCCAATCGAGCGACCTCCTCGCACAGCAACGGTAGTGGTGAAGCGACCAATGGATATGCTCCTGAACCATGCATCATAATCCCCCTCTACCATGTAGCCATCTATCTCAATGCTACCTCCAGAGCGAGACCATGCCTGCCCGAAAGTGGAAATAGCAGGATACATGGGGATTCGTATCTCCCCAATCATTTGGCGCCAGCAGTGGTCGCCCATGTACAACTCCCAGGAGGTGAATGAGTAGAAGGTATACCTCCGAGATGACATGTATACCTCGAGAGCGTATGTATCATCCTCCAGCAAAACTCCAAACGACTGCCAAATAACCTGATCAGGTGTGACTAGCTCCAACTAGGAACGCATAGTCACAACATCCATCAAATTCAGTGCACGAGGAGACGGACGTGGCCACTTCAGAGCCCTAGGAGTCAAATACTCCCGTCCAACGAACTGAGGGCGGCCAACGCTAAAATGTTCATATGACCACCATAGCAAGAAAGGACAAAAACCAAGCTGAGTAGGAGCCGGACAACTCACCATCCTCCGCATCGCCTGAAGGAAGGTAGCAAAAGTAAAAGAGCCCCAGTAAAAACGATGACCATCAGGGAAATCTACCATCCCCACATATGAAGCTGGAAACA
>NMUG010013033.1:0-10212 GCA_002855965.1 Monotropa hypopitys
AACTCCGGGTGTAACTAAGAAGTTCTACACATACTTACAAAAGCCTAGCCGAAAGTACTAGAGCTTATTGAACTTCCATTTAACCTATCAGGTGAAACACTCCTCAATTGAAACAATTGCCACTTTAAATTCCGAATACCCGAATGCAATACGACGAACCACTACATAGACGACGTTTATGTCCGTTAAAATTTCATTCTTCTGAGAACACTTTCGAACCTCATAATCTAATGATACGGATTACTATTACTCTTGAACCTTTTCAGGTCTCTTACAACCATCAAATTCTTCTCAACTGTTCATCAATTCATCTAGGACTCATACTTCTCATTCTCATCCATACTTACTAAATCACCACACTTTCTTCTAACGATTTGACAACAGATTGACATAACTAGGTTTTCAACCTCTACAACGATACACCCATCTCCTAAGGTCAGAATCAACCATCTCCATAGTATATCGTGCTAACTCAAACAATCTACCTTATATGTATTTACCAACATAGTTAATTTCAAAAAAAAGAAATATTTCTCTTAACCTCAAAATCAAAAAATGACCCAAACTGTGGAATTGATTAATCTCGCCTACCTTTATATTCTCAAAGGTACCAGACACCACATTTTCAAGGTAGTTTGCAACAAAATCAAATGTGAGAAAACTTTTATCATGTTATAACAAAAGCATACTGTGCAACACATAATAGTTGCAAGAAAAGCAGAAACTAACACATAAGCATGTAACACATATCATGCAGTGTAAGGAAGAAAAATCGAAAGCCATATATAATTACCTGATACTTTAGGGTTCACTTGCCAAGCCATGACTTACACTGGTTCCCAAAGCCACTACTACGCACATCCTATATGCTCAATCAACTAACCACTCAAATAACCTAAACTCGATATTCTGATATATATCATGCTTTCTAATTAACTTTCCAAGACCTCCTGTTTGAAAATACGTTGATCAGGCGCTTTTCAAACCGGATCTCAAGGTAGTTTCTTGGGCATCAAGGTAATGCACATAATACTTACGGAATATACAACCACCCACTAATCCTAAAACTCTCACTTCATGCCTTAAAACTTCAAGACTCTCTTATCTCTAAAGGTGGAAGACTCAAACCACTTCCATTCCGACTCACTACAATCCTCAAATCCTTCTCATTCCAGAATCTAACAACCTGGATCTGATACCAAGTTGTCAAGACCCATCCCGAAATACGATATATAAAGTTGCTCGGCAACGGAATCATGACTGAAAAACAACACCAAGTGATGCAAGAGGATCTAAATGGATGACTACTCATAATAACAACTAAATAAAGCAGTGGAATACTAAATAAAATCCTCAAAATAACTTCCAATAGAAACTGAAATAAAAGAACTACTACAACTGATAACCCGGGTCCAACAAGGATCCACAAACTACTACAACTACAAAATAGACTGCCTCAACTAACTACTAACAACTGAATGTAGTAAAATGAAATGACTCTCATAAGAGTGACACCAACCATCTCTCTCTATACCCAACATGGCATGGTGACCTGGCATTGGAGTGAACCCGCAAAGCATCCAACCTGGATATAGATTGGAATAGAAAATAGCAAAAGATATCCAGGAGTGTTAGATACAACAGTCAATATATGTAAATCAATATACGAAACTAGCATGCAACAATAGAAACTAAAAGGGGTTGTGTCTCTCCCCAAACTAAAGTACAATGACTAACAACGAAGCACATAAGTATGCAAATCTCTAGAACATATGTTGTAAATGAGCAAGCACATAGGAGGAGAAGTACCACAGTGAGACATATATCCCATATTCATTTCATATTTCTCATCATATCATGTTGTTCACTTTTGATTCTCATCTATTTCCATTTCATTAATTTGATGGTTAGACCAATCAACGTAATCTGGCCACCGCCCGTTGGGTCCCCGGCCTTAGCCCTATCTAGCAATGCATTGCAATTTGGGCAAACTAATCAAGCCCACTACCCACACTTGGCCTCACTGTTTACTAAAAGTATGATGGGGTGTAGTAACATATTTCACTCTCTTTATTTACATTGCCCCACACTTGGCCTCACGACTTATAAAAAGTATGTCGGGGTCATTCCACTTTATATTTCTTACAACTTTTATATATACTTTCCATTACTCATTCATGTTTATGTGTGGTTCACAAGGATTATGTCATATCATTCCATAACATGCCCAACATGAGTGTTACTCGAAAATAAAATGTGTAAGCAAGTAAACATGCCATCATGCAATAACCAAACAAATGGCAATTAACCGGTACAACATGCTAGCACATGGTTCTAACAAGTAAAGCAGGTGAGCATGTATTATTCCAACATCCAACTAACAACCAAGTAGCCACATAAACATGTTTGCACATAAGCATGCATAATGTCACATCCAATTAGACACCAAGTAGTCTAAGTAAGCATGATTGCATGTACATTGACAATTAAGGCATGTAAAATAACACGTAGTCACATAGGTTGATAGATAGATATTGAAGGGTATCTACACACTCACCAAGTAAGTAGGCTTCCAAGAATATATCTACTGAGTTGCCTTAGAGGATTCCAACTTGTCTCCTGTCACGTCATTACAAGAGTGTATAAATAATCCCTCTTAACGACTAAATATTAATTAAGTACTTCGAACATTGATTCTTAACTTATTTAATGTTTCATAATCCCACAAGCCCTTATTAAATAGTGTCTACACTTAGTTTAGGACAATACCCCAAGCACACCTTAAACGTTTTCCCACTTTTTCCTTAACCGGTACGGGACCGGTATGCAACCGGTGTACCGCCTGGCATGCCGGACGGCATGCCGGTTAGTGTAATTTTCCTTCATTAATAAGCTTCAAAACCTACTGCCCGATTTGGCACAAATCCAGTATGGGACCGGTATGTAACTGGCATACTGGCCGGCATGCCGTTTAGGCCAAATTTTCCATTTGTGGGACTCCCAAACCTACTGCACATTTTTGTTAAGACCGGTAGGCATCCGGCATGCCGGCCGGCATACCGGTGCTCATACCAGTTTGACAGCAGAAGTAGTTTCTGCGATTTTTTACACTACCCACTTCGCCAAATCTTAATAAAGTCGATTGAAACTCCAAGACTACTGAAATCAATCACCCTCAAGTGTTGTAGACACCCCTAACACTAACATACTCAATCCTTGGCATCAAAAACCAACTAAAACACATTTGATTTAAGATTTGAAGTCTAGATCTAGGAATTCTTCCCCAAAAACAAAATCAATACAAAACACTAAATCTAGCACTAATCGGTGGCGAAATCTAAGAACAAATTTGGTAAAGATGATCTTACTTGAGTTGTGAACAAGGTTGGAGAAGAGATTTTCCTCCAAAAATCATCCATGAGCAATCTCTAAGCAAATCTCCCTCTCCCTCTCCCTCTAGGACAGATTTTTGGGTTCAAGAACAAATGGGGGCTAGGGCATCTCTAACCCCTACAAATCTGATTTTTGAGCTAAAAGACACAATTACCCTTCTTAGTTTCTTCTTAAAATCATTTACACCCTTAATTATTAACACTACTTAACTTCCAAGTTCAAGTCTTTCAATTATATCCCTTAAATTGCCATTTGAACTACCACACCCTATTATAATCTTATATTCATCATTATTTATTTAATTAAATAATTTATGCAACGAGATGGGTGTGACAATCAGCACAGTTTGTAAGGCCTATTTCACAACCATTTAATCAAGTGATGTCTTATGCACCTTCCTGTAATACTGTTGTTGCTTCACAAATGAATGTGCCTTCCTATGTTGATCCAACACAGCACATTGCATTTGTGGCACCTGGATTGTCAAATACAGGTTCACAAACAGTAGTTGGAAATCAGTCAGAATCTACTCAGTGATTCTTTGATAGTGGTGCTACTCATCACATAACAAACAATTAACAGAATCTTCATCTTGTTGAACCTGTGAATCAAAAAGAAGGTATAATAGTTGGAAATGGTTCACATGCTCAGGTCTGTCATAAAGGAAAAGGAATATTGCATACTCATGTAGTGAAATTTCAGCTTTCTAATGTTCTTCACTCACCTTTCATTACTCATTATTTTGTTGTCTGTTTTTCAGTTTGCCAAAGAGAATAATTGTATTCTCACATTTGATTCTCATGGTCTTGTCATCCAGGACAAGAGAACACTTTAAATTCTGTATCATGGGCCATGCCACAAGGGGCTCTATTCTCTTCAGATGTCATCTAAGATCTAATCAGATTCTTCCTCAGCAGCTTTTGCTAGACACTCATATTCAAAACATAATGATGTTGTAATATGGCACAATAAACGAGGTCATCCTAGTTTGCCTTTGTTTTCATCCTTAATAAAACAACAAAACTTACCTGTCATTGGCTCATAATCTGTTGAATGTCAGTGTTGTAACATGGGTAAGAGTCATCAACTTTCTTTTTCCTTATATCAGACTTCTACAAATACTTCATTTGAGTTGGTTCACATGGATATGTGGGTGTGGTGACCGGACCTATGCCTTAGGGGAAAGCCTATTATAAAAACCTATCATAAAAAATCGGCCACAGGGACTGTCCGGACCGGAGGGCCCGCAACACAGTCGACCGCCAGTGTCCGGACGGCGACCCCTTGGCGATTCCCTTCGCTACTTGCGACCCCCTTCCGAACGGACCGAACCACTCCGAAGGGCCACCGTCCTGTTATTGTCGTGGGGTATTCTCCTTGATACTCCGTCCATACGACCTAACCCGGTCCATCAACCGTTCAGGCCCACTAAAGGGCCCTCGACGTACGGCCCACTCAATATTCTTGGGATCCCCAAGCCAGCATCCCCTTATAAATACCCCATATGGGGTACTGTTCATGGGATCCAGACTTTGATCCCCGACTGCTACCGTCCGGCCTCCTCTTATTTGCTTTACCCTCTCCACAAAAAGATACTAACTTATGCATCGAAGGCCCTGTTGGTCAAAACCGACCGGCGGGCACTAACCACTGTTTTGAAAGAGCCAAGCAGGGGGATCCATTGTCTACTTGCAGGGACCACTCAAACCTTCGGTCAGAAACCGACAACCGTATCTGGAGGACTAGCAACCGAAGGGACCCGTTCGGTAGAAATCGGCTACCACAATTGGCATTCACAATGGGACGAGCTAGCCCGAATCTCAGTAGAAACCAGTTCTCTGCCCCTCTTTTGAGCTATTCCTCATGGAAGACGGTAACAACACTCCGATAAACTAGGATCCAGCTCTTCCCATCGGACCACCTCCTGCCCCTCCTCAGCATGTCTCTCTGGGGCTATTCGCCTCGCCCTCCGGACTCACACTGGAGCTTGGGTCAGCATATGCGGCAGCCATGGACCGGATGCTAAAGGAGAGGGACGCAGAGATTGCACATCTCCGGGACCAGGTGACCAGGATGGCTGGCGTCGTAGACTCGACTTCGCGATCCTCGGGACAGCGGCAGAACCGGCACAGATCAAAGGAAAACAGGGAGCGCAAAGGAAAGGTGGTAGACGAAGGGCACGAATGCCGGACAGACCAACCGGAGGGCAACAGCCGGTGCCCCAAATGCCCTAAATCCGTCTCGCTCTACATGTATGAAGGCGGAGAGTTTGTTGAGGTCTGCTCACGCGATCTCCAGGATTTTTGGCCGGAGACAGAGGACTCCGGTCACCAAAAGGAGAAGCATCACCATCATCGGGAAGAGAGGCACCGGCATCGCTCTCCAGTCTCGGACGACGACAAGAGGGAGCATCGGCACCATCGAGGGGACCACCACGCCGAACGACCCACAGGGCAGGCCCTTCAGGCAGTCGATGCTCGCCTGGAGCAACTCAGACTCTCTCCCTTCTTCCAGACCATCGACTCGGCTGCCCTTCCCCCTGGGTTCAGTCTGCCAAAGTTCACCAGGTATGAACCGAAAACAGACGCCTACACACACCTCATCTACTTCCGGCAGATCATAGCGCTCTACTCTTTGAGCGATGCCATCTTGTGCAAAGTTTTCCCCACGAGCCTTGGCACTCAGGGCTCGCTCTGGTTCAACAAACTTCGTCGACTCTCTGATCAACCTCAGGAAGCGACCGGATGAAACTCTCCGGCAGTATGCCGACCGTTACTAGGAGTTGTACAAAGACATCCAGAACTGCGATCAGGGGGTCGCCATGTCCTCCTTCAAGCTGGGCCTAGAGTCCGAAAGTCCCATGCTCCGGGAGCTCATGCTTTATCTTGTGGAGAACATGGACAACCTCATGTAGATGATCGACAAGTTTTGTCAGCTGGAGGAGCTCTTGGCAGAACGAGCTTCCATCCGACCTCCACAGGTCCGTCCTGCCCCCGCCCAGCACAACCGGAGGCAGGTCAACATCGTCAAAACTGGAGATAGGAAGGCTCCAAAACCAGAGGACTACGTGGCAGAGACCGCGGTTTTTATAGAGCCGGTCTACATTGTCCTCCGGCTGATCAGGGACGAGCCATTCTTCAGGGAGCCGGATCACAAGCTGGGAGAAAGGCATCCCAATGGGAAGGCCTACTACACTTACCACCGGAAAAAGGGACACTTCACGACATCCTGCCTCCCCTTCAAGGACTACCTGGAGCACCTTGTCCGACAGGGCCACCTCGACAGGTGGATCGACCGGCGCAGGACGCCGGCTGCCAGACCCAATATAGGCCAAGCAAACCAGGATGAAGAAAATATCCCAATAATCCCGTGATCCGGCGAGTGCCAAACGGATCCACTGAACTGTAAAACTTGTCAATTTCTATTTATCTAATGAAATGCATTTCTGTTTGCCCTTTCTTGTGTTCTTCATTGCTATTTCAGGTCTTAACACCGTGGCTCCGGCAGGCGCGAGCTTTGACTCAGTTATAACCTACCGTCCACCCTATGGCTCTGGGCAATTCATCCATCCCATGGCTCTGGCAGGCGCGAGCTTTGGCTTGGTTATAACCTGACCGTCCATCCCATGGATCCGGCGTGCGTGAGCTTTGACTCGGTTATAACCCGACCGTCCATCCCTATGGCTTTGAATTGTCTACCCATCACTGAAGACCGACTGTCTAGCTTGGCCGGGTCGCTGCAACGAAGATCGTAGCTCCGGCAGGCACGAGCTTTGACTCGGTTATAACCTACCGTCCACCCTATGGCTCTGGGCAATTCATCCATCCCATGGCTCCGGCAGGTGCAAGCTTCGGCTTGGTTATAACCTGACCGTCCATCCCATGACTCCGGCGGGCACGAGCTTTGACTCGGTTATAACCCGACCATCCATCCCCATGGCTCTGAATTGTCTACCCATCACCGAAGACCGACTGTCTGGCTTGGCCAGGTTGCTGCAATAAAGATCGTGGCTCTGGCAGGCGCGAGCTTTGACTCGGTTATAACCTGCCATCCACCCTATGGCTCTGGACAAATCATCCATCACCATGGCTCTGGCAGGCGCGAGCTTTGACTCGGTTATAACCTGTCATCCATCCTATGGCTCAAGACTATCTACCCATCAATCTGGATGCCCCCCTTATTGCGGGGCTATCTTATGTATATATCCGGGATCAACCCGGATAACTCTCTGCATCATGGGACTCTTTTATATATTTACTCGGATGCTCACATTCATCTGGGATTTTTATACGCGTCCGGTAGTAATCCGGACACCTGAACTCATCTGGGGCTCTTATATGCGTTCGGCATTAATCCAGACTATCGCCCTCATCTGAGGCTCTCACGAACAACCAACAGCAGCCTGTGCTATTTCCCTCCTTAGGAGGCCGTTGTCTACCCGACCGACCTATCGGCAATCAATTACTATCACCGCCCAGTCAGATCTTCGTAATGTGTATGATTAGACTACAATCTAATACACTCCGGCAGGGGGTCTCTCAACCTATCCCTTCGGATCTATTTCTGAGATCATCAATATCTCGTACACGCCGACGGAAATAAGGTAACACTGATTTAAAAGTTTTTATGACTTATGTTACATTACAAACTATATACAGGAGGAATAGAAAAGACAACGGCATCACAATTGTACCGAAGGAATAGTCTTCGGCATAGAAGCAAGATCAGTCTCCGGCAAGCCGGTCGAAATAGTTTCTGGTATATTATGAAAAACTCCCTCTGACAAATCAGCAACTAAACTCTCCGGTACCATGATAGGCACATCCGTCGGCAAATTAGTGGGAGAGTCCCCATTTGGGAATTCCAGCGGGGGGACCGTGTGCTCAGGCACAATTACGTTCGACCGAAAGGGCGAGTCTGCAGGGATCCCAGCCGTGTCCAGTGCCATCTGCCAGGCTTCATGGAAGGCCAAGCTATATCCTCCCCTGAAGCCAATCTCGTGGGCTTCCGGGCATACCTCGTTCATCTCATTGCTGTAAACTTCCCGGGCATCTCTGACGCCCTCGGTATAAGCTTTCTTGTCAACTTCGGCCACCGACTTCTCCAGCTCCTCCTGGCTGACTCCCCCAGCCTGGGGAGCGTTGCTTGGATCGGCGTCTAACCTCCCCCTCAGTCGGTCCCTATTTGTTGTCATCACCTCGAGCTATTGACGAAAATAATTCCTTTCAGCCTCCATCTCCTTTAGCTTGTCCTTCATTCGCGCTACGCGACAGATCCGAATATATGACTTCCGTATTATCCTCTGGCTACTTCTGTATAAACTGGCAAGGCTCTGGATTGCCTACAGTTTCACAAAGAATTATCAGAATAACAATTGTCAACAGGGGTCCGGCACAAAAAAAGAGATCAAGGATACCTTTATGAGACTCAAACCAGCATAATTGTACATATCCTCGATCCCTGTCGGCAAGGCACTCATATCAACCGGAAGCTGTAGAGCCCAGATCAAAGGGTATGCGACCTTCGGATCAATGGTAATGTCGTCTGTCGTTAAAACATCCCTTCCATCATATCTTTGAAAGTTGGGAGCCCACGGCTCGGGAGGTCCTAAGACATATGGTGGTCGGGGAGCGTTGCGTCGGTAATCATACCGTGTGACCTCCGAAACCTCCTCGTCTTCATAAGGCTCTTCTTTTACTGGGAGAAGCTCTGGTTGGCCTCCGGGAGGGGCTTCCCCTGGCACAACGGCGGCCCTGGCCTGCATAGGCTCCCCCTCTGCGGCCGTCTCCGACGGTTCCTGTATCAGTGCGGCCGGAACCTCCATCTGGTCAAAGTATTCTAAGATGGACATCTGCCTCCGGATGGGGGCTCGTGCGGCCGGATGTTCCCCCAGCTTCCTCTTCCCTCTTGCTTTCCGATCCTCAAGGAAGTTGTTATACGTCGGTTCATATCCCAGGAGGGTAGGAGCGTCTCTGCCTTCATATCTCACAAGGGCTGCAATCCGGGCAGGCGACGCCATGGCCCTTAAATGTTTAGATACCGCCGACACATCAGGACTTCCCTCTTTAGTCGGAATAGGGTATCAGTGATCCTCATCCGAACGGAAGCTATATTCACCAAAAACCTGAAGGTAGATATTCCCCCACTTCTCTGAGTCCGACAGCCTCATAAAAATATCACCATAGGGCTTCTGAGGGGTAAAGAAGTACCGACCAGAAGAACGGTTGCGAGATAATGAGAACAGACCCATAAGGTCCGGCAGAATGAATTCGAGATCATGCCTGGCACTTAGAACCCGGATGCAACTTATGGTCCGATAGCAGTTCACCGACAGCTGATTCGGCGCAAGTTGGAACGTATGTAAAAAACCCTGGAGGAACGGAGAAAAAGGGAACTTCAGCTGGCCTTCGGTCACGGCCATCAATGGCACAGTAGTGTGATCCTCCGAATATGTCACCAACGACCCGACCTCCGCACAGGTCACTGTGTTCGGAATCTCGTACCGACGGGAGAACTCCTCAAACTCAGTAATTCCTCCCTGAAAGTAGCGAAGGTACGAGCAAGACTAGTCACCGGCTCCCCTCCTAAAGCTCTACCCGGCCGACCACCCAAAGCCACATATGCGGGTTCATTTTCATCTGAGAAGTGTCGAACAATGTTAGCCCGACCACCAACCGGAGGCTATCTCGCGGATGATGCTTCGGGCGTGATATCTTCGGCAGGTGACGACATCTTTGAGCTAACCTCAGGTGTAAGCTCTCTGGGAGTCGGCTGAAACAAAGGTTCCAACTCAGAATGCTACGAAGAAGAAGTCAATTC
>NMUG010013034.1:0-10210 GCA_002855965.1 Monotropa hypopitys
ATAGCTCAGGAATTTTTTAGTAATATCTCCCTACGGTTATTAATTAATTGTCGAATTTTACTTATGATAATATCTTACTACGGTTATCGTTCAAGTTTCAGAGTTGTACAATTTTAGTAATATCTATCCAGGGTTACTAATCAATTGTCAGGTATACGCTTACGATAATATCTCCCTACGATTGTCATTCAATTTGCAGATTTTTAAATTCAGTAATACTTGCCTACGGTTACTAATTAAATTCCAAATCATGTTTTACGGTAATACCTATCTACGGTTCTCGTTAAAAAAAATTCAGAAAAATAGCGATAATTAATGATATATTTCTACGATTATTAATTAATTTCTTCCGTCTACTTACGACGAGATCCTGTTACCCCCGATTATTATTTTCATAATCATACCGACGATAGCATCTTTCTAAGACTGTCCATCAAAATCGAATTTGTTAAAAAATATTGTGATATCTATCTACGATCATAGTGTCCAAATATCACAATTTTTTAGCATCAACTTCCTATTGGTCAGCCGAAACGAAAATTTTTCAACAATGCCTTGTCACGAGTACGATCGTCAACCTACGAAAACTTCGGTGATATTTCCCTAAAATTACCGTCAAGTCCCCAAAAATCCCAAAAAGTGACATCTTTCTGTAGATTGTCCGATTAAAGTTTCAAAATACATTTTTCACGATTCTAATCGCCCTTTCACAAAAATTCCGGTATTACTTTCCTACAAGTACCGCTAAGCGTCATACACCACGCATAACATCTTTCTACGGTTATTGTGCGAAAAACAATTTTGACACCTTTCTAAAGGTCATCCGTGCAAAATCCTAGCGGCGTAATCTCACTAATGATCGCCCTAGTCGGGTTTAAAACGACATTTTCAAAAAAAAATATCGCCGCCCAAAGTGCGAGAAATTCATGAACGGACAGCATGACGGCTATAAAATTAGCGATGTACGTTCACTACGTATTGACTGCAGGTTTTCAACTAATTAGCGTATTTCCTAGTACAGGTATTCATAATTACCGAAAGCAGGGAAGAAAAATAGTTGACTACTTACTTGTATGATCAGATCTAAGTCTGCCGGAAGTGAATCGATCGAAGGATCAAGCACCGGGACGTCGTTGAATGAAATCCGAGCAAAGTCAGAGCTCTGCTAAGTCTCTCAAGGTCTTTAGAAGCTTGGAATCTGAATGGAGGCGCACTGCCTCCGCAGCCAAATAAATACGCACTATGTCGCAACTATAGTTGCGACATCGGTCAAAACATTAAATGCTGTCAGCCTCGAGCCACGCGCCTAGATGGCATCCAAGGGGTGGATTTTAGCTTTATTCGGGAATGGATCAGATTAGACCCAAGACGCGACCCGTCGGTCCAAACCGCGACTTCAGGAGCCCGATTTGCGTCACCGACAACTCCAAAAAAATTTCCGATTTCGCCAGCAGATATCAAATTCCTCTAAGGAGCCAAAAAAATTAGAAACATACAAGCCGTGAGTCAAAAATTTCACGCATCAATTAGTCTTTGTCTACAATTGCTACGCAACGTACACAAAGAGGGGCAGTTGTTGATACCCAAATTTTGACTCAGTCCCCACAAGTTCAGAAATCAGCAAAACGGCCTTCACCGGTGTCCGTAGGCATATCCGGAATGTTCCAACCTCTCGCGAACAGCCCCGACGTTAGTCAAAATTTTTGAAATGATGACCCCGCAACGGTAAAATGTTAAGGAACACTTACCCGTCTCAGAATTCCATTCCGATGCACCAATCGGGACAAATTTTAAATGGACAGCACAGATGCCGCATCCGAACAGGCAAACAGGCCGGCACAAGCAGAATCATGCACGAACGTCTGAAATTTTTCTTCTTAGGAGAATATCGAAGACAATCACATTACAAAGAACCCGGTATAAAGACTGACTTCATCCGATCCAGCACCGGAATTCAGTTAAGGATAAACGTCAATTCGTTCAGATTTCCATGCAGCGGTCAGTCGGCCTCGGAAATCAACGGACGTATTTTGCACGGATCTCATCTTCAAAATCTGACATTCCCTACGGAACAGATTTTTTGGAAGTTGAGCAGTCCAGGAGATGCACCAACCGCTTCTCGTTTCAGTCAGAATACCAGAGCCGTATTTCAGGGTTTTTCCGGGAAGTGTCCGAATCAAGCCCGGGATATTTGCTATATTCGTGATCCAACACAGCGATCATGAATATCAAATTTAAAATGTTAAAGTCAGAGTTCTCCGAGGGGACAGCTAAGCGTAAACAGAAGCTTCGGACCAAGATCAGAACTCCGGGATACTTTTTCAATTTTAAATGTATTTTCTTTTATTTTTAATTACTTTTTTCGAAAAGATAAGCTCAAAATACCTTTCAGAAGCTTCCTAAAATATCCAGCCAACACGTGGCACACGAGCCACGCTTTTGGCAGATATTTGCTCTATGTCGCAACTATAGTTGCGACATATATCAATATATATATAGCAAATCTCCACAACCAAAATCTAGACCGGATAACCTCATTACAAGTCCATTTCAAGTTCAAATACCAAAGCCTCCGGGCATTCTCTCAAAAATCTTCCAAAAACTACCCAAACACCGACCAAAAATTCGAAAAACCAAAATCCAACCAAAAACAAGCCTCGTTCTTGAAGTATCTCGAGCTTATCTTTCTTCGGTAAATTAATTTGCCTCTTACTCTCGGGAGACTCTTGATAGTCTTCTAATTCATAGTTCGGTACTAGTCACTCGGCCGCGTCCGATACTATACCCTACTGCATTTTAAAGAAGCTATCTACAGAAGTCGTCTCCCCCGATTTGTACAGATTCAATTAATCAATTTGCCGAGATTTTTTATACTTGTCTTTTATACTTTCAAACACATATCTGCTAAAGAATTCGCTATTTTATGTCTTTCTCCTCGTTAGGATTCGGCATATGCTTGGCTCCGCAGGCTCCGCTGTCGCATACGAGAAGAACATAAAGACGTCTTCGTCCTAAAATACTGGTCGTCTATCTCGGAATATATCTAGCTCGGTTATAAATGATATCTTATCAATTGTTGCCGTCTAACTCGGAATATATCCAGCTCGGTTATATACGATATCTTATCAATTATTGCCATCTAGCTCGGAATATATCTAGCTCGGTTATATATATGATATCTTATACTCCCTCTGTCCATGTACGCATTACATCATACATATCCTATCTCTCTTCAGCGATTAACTTTCGCTTTCCCCAAAACACTTTCAAACAAAATAAAAATCTGACATTCGATGTCTGAAGTGAAAGCTTGCAGTAGCTGTCAGAATCGGATCGAATGAATGCCTTGTGACTCGGATCATTTCCGAAACACTTAATATCCCAGGAGGATTTTTCATACTTAAAAGAAAGTAAAATCCCTTCCCCCATTTTCCAAAACCAAGTCGAAGCTCTGTCCGATTGATAAAAATAAATCCTTCTTCTAAAGCCCGGTTAAAACATATTCCGGCAATTTTTACAGAAAACATTTTTCCGGTCGAAGTTCTGTCCGACTGAAAAATACAAAAACACTTTAAAAGCAAAACCAAATTCCTCGATTCGATGTCTGAAGTGAAAGCTTGCAGTAGCTTTCAGAATTGGATCACTGGAATGCCTTGTCACTCGGGTCATGCTGATTTACTCGATATTCTTTGAAATTTTCTAAACCAAAAATATCCTATCTTTTCAGAAAACGGTTGAAGTCCTGTCCGACCTATTTCAAAACATTCCTACCGAAAATACAGTTGAAGCTCTGTCCGACTAAAAATCATTTTCTCAAAACAAAGTCGGAATTCTGTCCGATTGCAGGAAAATACTTTTCAAGGATTTTCATCTGAAGTTCTGCCCGGCTAAAATCCAAAATAAATTTCCAAGGCACACTCGAAGTTCTGTCCCACTGCCTAAAAACAAAAATGACTCTTTTTAGTTGGAATTCAGTCCAACTACAAAAAACCATTTTAGTCGAAGTTCTGTCCGACTCAAAATAAACTTTGTTTTCAAAAACGTAGTCAAAGTTCTGTCCGACTATCGCAAATTAAAATTAAATTAACAAAACAAAATCCTTTTCAAAACACAGTCGGAATTCTGTCCGACTGTAGAAAATCATTTTTTCGCCGAAGTTCTGTCCGGCTCAAAAATTATCCTTTTTTTCCCAAATCGGGCCGAAATCTGCCTGTCAACAACTATATCCCGGAGTCTTTCTATTCAACTCATTTCATACATAAATCAGTAATAATTCTACGTTTCTTTTATCCGAGAAAACAATTGATTTCAATTCGAAAAGAGATTTACTTTTGAAAAAGAAGTACCGAAAGGGCGAGTGGGGTGCCTAACACCTTCCCCATTCGTAATTAAATCTCCGAACTCGAATTTCTAGTTTTGCAGACACCTTTCCAAAATAAAAAGACATTTTTCTCAAATAAAATGACATCTTTTTACAACAAAAATTGCGGTGACTTGGTACACCACAGCTCAATACCAAGTGGCAACTCCGAAAATTCGAAATCGGCATACTCAGGCCACCCGCTGTTTTCAAACAAACCCCATATTTTAAAATCAAACCCATCAGCGCATCTTATTCCATCCCAGAAAACGACTCCCGAACAGGACGGGGGACGAGGGAAGGACAGAAGAATTTCCCGACGCGACACACTCAACTCGGCAGAAACCTATCCGAGCAGCTTCTGTGATCTCAAGTAAGCCCCTCAGTCCTCCGTCCATGTTTTATCATGATTTGTAACAAGTCCATTAAAGGACCTGGCCGCACTGACCTCTGTTTGGCAGCCTTCCTTCGGCTTAACCGAAGCGACCCAGGCTTTTGTGCCTTTGCTCGGCAGCTCGGCACTAGAGCAACCAGTCCAAGTAGAACTTATTTAACCCTTCGGCTGAACTTATTTCAGTTCGACAAATCAATGCCGGACCACCCCATGAGCACTGCTGACCTTCCCACATCACTTGCCGACCTCCCACTTGTCGGAGCACTTTCGTTCGGCAAAAGGGATTGTCCGCCTCTGAACTTCTTTAGCTAAATTGAGCTCGGCTAAGTAGCCAGCAGCTCGGGCATTTAGCCCTAGAGTTGTGTAAGCACCTTACTATTCTTTTTGACCAATCGTTGTGCCCGAAGCACCATTTCCCGTACTGCCCAAACTCTCTAGTGCCCTCTGTTGGCAGCTCGGCAACCTGCTGTTCGGCAGAGCTAGTTGCTCGGCAGAGCGTCTGCTCGGCAGAGCGTCTGCTCGGCAAACCCATTGTTCGGCAGAGCTCAGCTCGGGAGAGCTTCTATTTGGCAGAACCCTCAGTCTAGCAAACCGCCAACTCAGCAAGACCTTGCTCGGCAAAGCTTATCTCAGCAGAAGGACCCTTCGGTCCAGAGAGACTCCAGACCCAGTCGGTTAATTAAAATATGTTCCTAAACCGGCCACTGTCCTCAGGACAGAAGGCCTTCGGTCACTTGATCTACCCGGAGCTCGGCCAGTCGGCCAGAGCAGTCTGGCCTTCCTTTAGTCCGGTAGCTAGAGTTTGTTCGTGCCTACGGCACAACGCAACGGAGGTAGAGTCCTTCACCTCGAAGCTCCCCACAAATAATCTGATTAATTAATAAATTTTATAAATAATTGTTTAAGTGAAACTGTAAACAATCGTCTCATTCAGATAACTGACATTAAAAATGATTCAGAAATTAAGCATAAAACTTCTGAATAAAAAAACAATCATTTTGGATGAAACAATTACATTTATCTGATTAAGTTGATTTTTTACATGATTACTTAAAATATTATTTTATAATTTGATCGACGACTTGGATTATTCGTGTGGAGTTCTGAAGTACGGGTAAGAAAGAAAAAGAGGTTGAATCGTTGAATTGAATCAATCATTGAATTGAATCAATCATGACCGTCCTAACAAAATATAACTAGAGTTTGGTCCATGTCACGATACAATATAGGTCGAGCCATGCACCTCGATGTCTCACATAAATAATCACAGTTTTTTTATAAATTTTAAAATAATTTTTGAAATGAACCTATAAAAATTAGTTCATTCGAATAACTATAACTTATTCATTCAAAATTATGAATAAATCAGGTTTAAAATTTTTGAATGAAACACCAATTACTGAATGAAACACCTACCGTTACCCGACTCCATTGATTTTATACATTCACATAAAATTTATTTTAAATTTATCTATGTCTCATATTATTCGTGTGGAGTCCACTATGCCAAAATTGAGTATTAATGTGATTTGTATTTTTGTCGGTTGTAAAAAATGCCGCAAAAGCCACCATTAAGAGTGGTTTTATTACTGTTATTAATAGTGACCATTCAACGGCAGTTTTTCAAGTACCACCGATAAAGTTTCTTTTTTGGAAAAACCATTACGACGGTAATAAAATTGTTGTTAAAGGATCACTATTAACAGCGGTTTTTCGAGTACCGTCGGTAAATGTTCTTTTTTCGGAAAAACCATTAACGACGTTAATAAAACTATTGTTAAAGAGTCACTATTCACGGCGGTTTTTCAAGTACTGTCGGTAAAGATTCTTTTTTTTTTTGGCAAAACCATTAACAGTAGATTTATTCAGGTTGTTAAAGGGTCACTATTAACAGCAGCTTTCAAGTACCGCCGGTAAAGGTTAAATTCACTCAGATATTATAAATTTATTAAATTGAGTTTTCAAAAATATAATAAGTGTGACATAGTTGATAAGTACGCGTGCGCGAATGGTTGAAGTCACGAGTTTGAACCTTATTAACGGCAGTTTTCAAGTACTGACGTTAAAGGTTAAATTCACTCAGTTATTATAAATATATTAAATTGAGTTTTCAAAAATATAATAGTTGGTAAGTACGCGTGCGCGAATAGTTGAAGTCACGAGTTTGAACCTTAGGAGGTGAAATTTTCAGCTCAACAATTTCTCTCCACATGTGCGTCATGTGAGCATGCGGGTGCCACTCAAGCACCACATAGTGAGTGCCATGCAAGTGCCATGTGGCGGCCATTCAAGCACCACGTGACTGTCACATGTACTTATTTAATACATTGAAAGTTTTTCTTGACGATTTTTAGAAGTGCCACAAATACTTGTTAACTTTTCCCGGTGGTTTTAGAATTACCACCATTTATAGTATTACTGGTGGTAATTTAATGTCGTTTTTTTATTTCGGACGGTAGTATTACCGGCAGTTTATATTTTGTCGTTATTACCGCCGCTAATAGTATTGCCAACAGTTTTGGGGCTATTAACGGCGGTTTTACTACCGTCGTTAATACATCAAATACCCGAGAAATTTGAAATTATAAAAGTTTACTAGGTAAAGAAACATCAAGTTGAAGATATAATTTGATCCACTTGAATTTATATATGAAAGTTTTAATATTAATTTCTTGTGAAGAAAAAGGCTACAGATTATTTGACCATCTTACTAGATTTTCTGATTAATAATGGTACCTAAAAAAGCAAAAATAATTAATGCTGCAGTCCACTTATGTGCAGCACATGGTTGTTACCAAAGCTAAAGAACAAAAAGGTCCATAAGGTATGAGTTAAAAGTTGCATTGAGCCAATAATAGCATATATTTGTACATATAATATTAAAATAAACAGACACTATGGACAAAGTTTAAGCTTTAACACCAATTAAAGATCCACATAGGCTAGCTATATAGCCACATATCATTAGCAAATTTAACTAGTTTCTGATTTATCTCCTCTCCAGACCATGCACGAATAACTTGAATTATTTATAAAATTTCAAATAATATTTTAAGTAATTTTATAAAAAAATAATGTAATAAGATAAATATAAGTACATCATTCAGTAATTGATGTTTTATTAAAAAATTTTAGACTTTCTTTCTGAATCAAAATAAAAATGTTTTAGATCCAACTTTTGAATAAACTCCATAAAATACTTATAGTTATCCGATTGCATTGTTTTTCTTATGATTAATTAAAATATTATTTTAAATTTTATAAACAATTTTAATTATTCATATGAAACTCCGAAGTAGACCATGTCCAAAAACACCGAACACAACTAGATGAAAGAGGACCGGAGAGAAGGTGCATGTGCTAGTTTCTCCACACCTAGATTCCCTTAATTTGCAAAGTTAGTTGTACCACCGGTCAAAGCGATACTAAAGATTTAAAAAATTAAAAAATGGTGTACCCCACACCATAAGGGGGCCCTTCATTGCCGACACCCACAAGTACGTGAGGGAGTAAATCCGAGTCTTTCAAGTTGTTCCTAGGTACGTGGTCTTGCCTGTACACTTAGGTACACAAAAGATGATCTTTGGTCGACGCCAAGATTTGAGCTCAGGACCTAAGCAATGTTGATTTACTCAGTCACGCCCTGCTACCATTTTGGATACACTCGTAGGTATTAAAGATTTAAAAAGTATTGTTATAGACTTGCATGATCTATATCATTGCTTTTTTCAAACTTTGGTACATATTCACCAATATAGGTTACTTTTGCAAGTATTTGTATAGAGTTCTTCTACATGCACATAAAATTGTCCCAGAAAAACACCCACAATGCAAAATGGGTCCCAGAATGCAAAGTGGGCCCCACATACACAATTTAATCGTAGCCACCCATTTTGCTGGGTGTTTTTCTGGGACAATTTTTTGTGCACTTAGCATTTTTGATTTGTATAATATTCCTTTGACGAGCACTGTTGATCGCAGGTAAAACATTCTCATATGAAAAAAGAGTCTTGCTATGCGTACACTGACTTGTGTGTACACGGCCCACGTGTGGGTTCCACGTGTTCTACACGTAAAATTTAATTTTGGGATTTTGTTTAAAATATTATTTTATACTATCTTGTAAAAATTAGATCAATCGAATAATATATAAAATTTCCTTAGTTGTTTAAATTTTCATTCACAGTTTTATACAGTTTTATAGAATAAAAATTCAAACAACTAAGGAAATTTTATACATTATCCGATTAAGCTGATTTTTTATAGGATAGTATAAAATAATATTTTAAACAAAACCCCAAAATTAAATTTTTTGTGTGGCCCACGTGGGACCCACACGTGGGTGCTTATGCCCTCAATGTATATTATAATAAAGAGGTAACCCAAAGCGTAGGGCTAAAGTGTGCGTAGCATAATACTCGGGAAGTCCGAGATCGATTCTATGGGGAGGTAATGTTTAATGCTTGAAATGGATTCTTTTTGAAGGGTTATATATATATTGAGGCTATAGGTAGCCAACCACAAGTTTTAGGAAGGATTGTTGAATTTACTTACGGTATTAAATGATGAAGTTTTAAATAAGAAGGGAGGAATGGTCTTGGACTTGGGTAGCTAGGGCCATAGACTAGCAAATCTTCACATAAACTAAAGATAATCAATAGAAGAACGGGAAGTGAAGGTAGTCATATTTGTACGTTTCTCACATGATTCATTTCACCAAACCCAAAGAAGGATATCGCTTCAAAAATGGTTTGTGACAAGATCATTGTCTACAAATTATAAAGAAGATAACACTTCTTTTCTTTGACCAAAACTAGGAGAAATCTTACAACTAAGACTAAACTTCAACTACCAACATGGAAGAAATGCAAGTCATAGACCATAGAACCCAAGCCAAGACTACTCCTAGGAGACTACTCACTCATTGCCATAAAAGAAAAGAAATGAATATCAAAACAAGAAACTTGCATTCAAGATAAAAGTACTAGAAATAAACTTGAAGTTATAATGTTACAACTTACTTGAACTACTTACAAGATTACCAAATCAAAAGCTAGGATGCAATCCAAAATCTGCCCAGAAAAATACTCTTCTTGAGAGCCCAAAGGAAGAACATGAACTAGAGAGAGAGAGAACTAAGTTGGAATATCTAGGATATTGTCCCTAAGTCCCCTAAGTGAATCTCATGTTCACAAGACAAAAGTGTAGTTCAAAGCATGCTTCCCACGAAAATCCAAGAAAAATATTCCCCCAAGTGTTGGGTTCCAAAGTTGTCCCCTCCACTCACAATTATAAAAAAATAAAAGTCTGTCAGAATTTCCCAGGTGGCGACCGGTCAACGCCTTTTGGTGTACCGGTCGAGCTTACTTTGATGTTTCTCTGGAAGTTGGCGACCGGTCTACGTAATATGGTCAACGGTCGAGAGTGCTTGGGAGCCTCTCTGAAATTTGGCGACC
>NMUG010013035.1:0-10210 GCA_002855965.1 Monotropa hypopitys
GGTTCCAGTGCCCGACAAATGTTACCATTTTTTGTTACCGTTTATATATACATGGGCCACTGCGATAATCCAAACCGTGCATAATGTTCAAATCGATAAAATAGTGCACCCTGCAAAATTTCAGCTCAATCAGATATCGAAAATGGCTTGATCCAAACAATTTTGCAAAAATTGTTTTCCTATCGAGCTTTCTGGGAAACTGTTTGGATCAAGCCCTTACCAATATCCCATTGAGCTGAAATTTTGCAGGGTGCACTATTTTATCGATTTGAATATTATGAACGGTTTGGATCATCGCAGTGGCCAAACCGCCCCCCTATATATATAAACGGTAACAAAAAATGGTAACATTTGCCGGGCACTGGAACCGCCCCCTATATGTATATATATATACAGAAAACTTCCTATGAGGGATCCCCATCTAAATGAGTTTGTAGACTTCTAATCCTGACCACTCATCTTTGTTTTTAATACATTAAAGTGTACTATAACATAAACCCTTGGATGAATCTAATGGCCAGGATTAGAAATCCACAACTTATTTAGATGGGAATCCCTCACTGGAAGTGGACTCTATATATATAATAGTATAAATGTATTAACTAAATTTAAAAATAAAAAATAGTTAAAATGTGTAAAACATTTAAAAATTTTTAAACATAAAAACATTTTAAAATTTTTAAACATAAAAACAGTTTAAAAATAAAAAAAATTGTTTAAAACAAAAAAATAGTTCTCAAAAAAATAGTAAAATAATTTTAAAAACAGTTTTTTAGTTTTTTACAAAACTATTTTGATTTTATTTTTTCTTTAACTACATAAATGTTTGATTTTTGTAATTGAATTTAAATGAGTAAAAAATTGAACTGTTTTACTCAATTTTTTATTTTTAGTTTTAGTTTTTTACAAAAAAATTATATCAAAAACACGGATCGAGTGCTGTCACTCATCATGAGTGCCGAAGGCACTTCAAAATGCTGAAAACACTACTAACACCTGAACTTTCATCGTACCCTTATGTATTGTGTTGCGCTTTCTATTCTATCGTCACTCAACTCATCATTAGTGCCGAAGGCACGAATTAGTACCGAAGGCACTACTAACACCCGAAGTTTTATCGTACTCTTAGGTATTGTGTTGCATTTTTTATTCTGTCATCCTGTGCACTAGTCCTACACAAATTGTAAATCCACATGTATACATACAATTGTACATTTTAAATTCAAATATGATATACTCGTATTGTTATTCTGTCTTTACTTACTCGTATTGTAAATAGATGTAAATGCACACAAATAGTCCTAGGTCGATCACATAATGCAAAGTATGCTCTGTGTTTGCCACTCCGATGGATCTTTCGCATAAAAAATGTTGACTGTGTAAACCCCGGCTTATCCACAGATACATTATTCTAATGGTCCAACATATACATGAATGTAAAGTATACTTTGTGACTGTCACTCATAGTGGATCTCTCACATCAGAAATACTATTTAATATATTTTTTATCATTAAGAATATTGTGCATCATATTTATACGCTATCGTAAGCCAAGGATAATTATCAATGTCAAAAAGGGTTAATTACAAATAGTAGTACCGAAAGGACGATGTAGGGTGCCTAACAATGTCACACTTCAAAAAATTTATATTAATGATAAACATATTTTAAATTATTGTATGATAGTCCATAAAATAATTAAGGAGTTCTATGCGCTTAGATCATTAGAAAATCGTTGAAACCTTGTCGGAAGTGTGCTTGGAAAGCATATCTTTGAAAAATCAATTTTCTGCTCTCCACGACCGGTACACCGAATATCGTCGACCGGTCGTGATGCTCCAGTGACTTTTGAGAAATTCGATTTTCTTCTCCCCGGCCGGTACACCAAATTGCGTCGACCGGTCATGGTTTTTCAGAGAGTTGTGAGAAGTTTGATTTTTTTCTTGTCGACCGATACACCAAATTGCGTCGACCGGTCGTGAGATTTCCGAGAGCTCGAAATTGAGTCTCGACCGGTACACCAAATTGCGTCGTTCGGTCACCGAGTTCAGATTTTCTAATTTTCTACAGATTTTAAATGGGTAGTTTGGGAACTTCATAGGGGTCCTTATATATCATTTTGAGCACGAAAAACCTATTACAATACAGTTTATATTCTCTCTCTACCTCCCTAAACCCTCATCTCTCTCAATCTCAATCTTCTCTCTACATTTCACCCATCTTCAAGTGGGTTTTGGAAGATTTGTGCTTCACAAATCTTGTAGAGGACTTCAAGGGCTTCAAGGTGGTGGTTCTTGTCCGTGGTGGTGTGTAGAGCTCCGAATCAAGGTTTTAATCATCTTCTTCCTAAGGTAGGGGATTCTAAACTTGTCTACTTATATCTTTGCAATACACCTCAAAATCTCCTAGATTTTGTGTTAGTAGGTTGAATGTTTGAGTAGGATTGAGTCTAATATTACTTGAGTGTCTCAATATTGTCTATGGTAGTTGTATTACATGTCTCTAGGTTCCTTGAGACTTTAATTTTACTAAATTGTAGTTTTATACAAAAAGCCCCAATTTGATTGAAACCTAGATTTTTGACTATGTATGGAAAATTGGGGAAAAGTTTATGGGAACCTAAATTCATGCAATTCACAAAGTATTGTTCATTTTGGTATGTGGGAACCTATTCAAATTGTGAGAACTTGGCCCTTAATCCTTGAACGAATCATGAAACGAACAAGTATGGATTCGGTATTGTGGCATTGGTTCTTGACTCTATAGGAGGATTTGATACATGATGAGTGGCTATTGATGTGGGTTGTATACCATGGGTGGCTTGTGTTAGCACCTACGACATTGCGCAATGGGGGGTTGTCTGGCCCCTCCCGACGTGTTGGGGAATACGAGGAATTGACACGTTTAGTGGTTGACGAGCCCTAAATAGAACTAGTCTTATAACTCGTCAATGATCGGTATAAAGTTATTTTGGAAAGGGAAAGAAAAGCATATGATGAACACTTGTACAATTATGAGAAATCTTGGAAAAACGTACCCTTCACTAGATAGTCATCCTTGAATATTATGCTTTACTTCTACGCATGCATTTACTTGCTTTTGTGTATTCAATCATATAAATTACTTGTTTGGGATTTTCCTACTAGGTGTGGCCTAACCCTCTTCTTTTTAGGGAAAGAGCCAATGGCATAGCTTGGTGGATTCAAGCATATTTTGAAGGAGCATTGGAGCATTAATCCTATGGATGGGCTTGTCTTTCATTCCTTTTAGTATTTGTTGTTTGTAAGATTAACACCCAGATATGTATCTCTTCCTAAACTCATGTGATGTATGACTATTTGGATCATTTAAATGTTTTATGGGAATGGTGATATTCATGGTTTAGACTTTAAATGCATATGCTCTTATATCATTATTTTATTTCTTCAAAAAAAAATATGGTTTCAAATTTTAAGGGTGTTACAAACACCTTCTCCAGTCATAATAGTAAATCTATGAACTCATTTTTGTGATCATAAATCAAACTGAGTCATATAAAATCATTCTCGTATTGGATGAGATATTTTATCCTCGTATTGGAATCAAATATTATTATCCTCGTATTGGAAGAAAAAACATTTTCATACTGAATGAGATATTTCGGGTGACCTAACACACTCTTATCAAAGTAAGGCGGTGAATCCGTATTTTATATAACGGTCTCAGTAGTGCTCGTAAAGCTGTATATATATTTCCAAACATCGATCGCATCATTGATCCGAGCAAGACAGCTGGTGACTATGTTGGGAACTCAGAGGTGACTTGCGGATTTCAGTAATATTTTTGTAAATGACTTTTATTTGATACATATCCTTGGTCACCATATTGACTAATATGTGTTTTTCTATGTTTTAAGAGAAAACCAAAAATTCCTAAAATATATTTCGCCAAAAGGCCAACTAACATTTTGTTTTGCATGTCCTTTGCATTTTCCTATATGTACATCCCTTCAAGATTATCAGAAACAAAAAAATATTTTCATACATGTATCATTACATCAGTCTGAGGTGAATGTTATTGCCACCCGACAAGAAACTCAACTCTCTTCTCTATCTCTACTCTTATTTTACACTTTATCCCGATTGCATCAAAGTAGGCAAAAATTGTCCAATTGCCACTTGGTATGAGGGTGATCCAAGACGAAACGTACAATCACTCTGATTACCAACCGAAAACGGTTTCATTTATGGAACCGGAGAGTTGAAGATCTGGGAACCGTAAACCTACGCTTATCAGCCATCATGCACTACATACCTATTAAAAAGAGCAACTCTTTTACCGGTTACTAGTCTACTAAGAACCCTGAAAATTGTCAAAACAGTATATTGCTTCGTGCTGCTGAAGACAAAATGGAATTTAAGTGGACCTCGTGTCCCTACATTCCACATGGGCTTTTATGATGAGATCATTGTAGGCATGTAACCTGTTAAAAGAAATACATCTACAAAACCTATGTTCAACCCTCATACATCATGATAGATATCTAAGGTCAATCATACAAACAGAGGGAATCCTTGCATATTGTATATTGCTAATCAAAAATCAAAATTTTCAAAAAAAATGTTGCAATCAAAATATATTTACCACAATCTCGTAAAAAAGGTTATATCATATTTTTCCAGATCGTATTTCCAATTCCAAATTAGGATCATATTTCCCAAAATTCTAATCGTATTTCCAATAAAAATATAGGATCGTATTTCAAAAATTGTATTTCCATAGGACCGTATTTCTAAATGCCATACAATTATATTATAGGATCGTATTTCCAAAATTCAAAAATAGGATCACATTTCCATTTCCACAAATAGGATCTTATTTCCAAACAAATTCAACACGTGGATTATATTTCTAAAATTCTGAGAATAGGATCATATTCCAAATACTTCAGACACTAGGATCATAGATCCCTTTAATCGTATTTTCATATTTTAAATCATAGGATCGTATTTCCAAAATTCTACAAAGGATTGTATTTCGTCAAAATTCAAATCGTATGTGCATAGGATCGTATTTCCGTCAAAAGGATCATATTTCCAAAAATTCAAATCATTTGTTCATAGGAGCGTATTTCCGTTGTATTTTCATAGTCAAATCAGGAGCGTATTCGACATAAAATAAAAATTGGGGCATATCCCGCAAAAATGTTTTCGGATGTGATAATTCAAAATCCAAAAATCTAGCTTTCATAAGAAACTGACTAATGGACACCCGAAACCATAGTAAAGGCTAGGCTCTCGTATTTGAGTCATACAAAACAAATTTAGGGTAATGTCCCTGAAGCGAATACTTAGTCGTAGTCTCGAATATGATTAGGGAGAGTTTTTCTGATTGTCAATATAATACATGTATTAATTTGCACTTATGCAGGTATCAATGGCTCGCTCACGTTCATCCTTTCCACCTCTAAGGACTATCATCACCCGATCTTTAGCCTGAGCTATGGCTGAGGACGACCGTCAATAGCCACTAGTTGAACATTCCACTGTATCTATTGAAAAACACCAAGTTGTCAAGAGAGAGGTGGAATCTCTCTTAGCTATGGTCCAGGACTTTCTTAATCAGTGCTCATCTCCATTAACAATACCAAAACCTTCTACATTTCCTCGGGAGATAGGACTAAGCCTACCACATATTTTGTAATGGCCCAGAAAAATTGAACCATTATTTTTTGTTTTAAGGGTATAAAATTATAAGAGAAGTGATAAAATATATATCATCCATATTTTTCCATAATTACATGCAAAATGAGAGAGATAAAGAATGCATCCACATGCAATGAGGTAAATATTGTTTACAAGTTTTTACAATTTACATCCGGGAAAAGAAGAAAGAAAGTACAATAAATGATAGGAAAAATGCAACTTCAACTACTATGGTGCCATACTCCAATGTCAGGCAATGAGGTAAATATTGTTTACAAGTTATTACTTATCAGCTACTATGGTGTCGTACCCCAATGTCAGGCAAGAGAGTTTGAAATATGCAACTTCAATCCAAAAGAAGGATCTGCTACCTAAAAATAGATAGTTAGGCGAAAGCCTAGTAGAGAAATATATATCTAAATATCTTTAAAATTAGGGTGCAAGTGTGCTAGGGCAAACAATGTAAAATATACATGTGTAAGGATCTCGTTCCAGTTCCAAAACCATTTGACTCAAAACTATTGTTTTATTACTCAAATTCAACATGTGACATTTTTTCCAAAACACTCAACTTTGACGAAAACAAAGGAAATAAAACCAATAAATTCCAAACCTTTCTAAAATGCTCAACTTGACGACATCAGGGAGTCAAGTTTATAAATCACCATTTCTTCCACATTGATGAAGTCAATAGAGTATCAGGTGTCAACCTTGACGAGTTCAAGGGACCAACACAACCAATAATATGAAAGAGTTATTTAAGTTTCATCTAAGTACAAGATAGAAGCCCATCGGCTAGACTATTTGTATAATTTCCTAGTATCTTTTCGACCCGTCGGGAGGGCCCAGTCAAGCCCCCATTGTGTACAATGTCGTGAGTGGCACGACAACCCAAGGAATCCCATCATAAGTCCATTCTCGGGGAACAAATTTCCCTCATATAGTCAACCAAAAAAATCTCATGTTTTAAGGCCAACTAACACATTTGATTCTTTCTTACTCACAATTTGTCTAGATTAGGGCAAAATCCTCCTAACCTTTCAATTTGACCCAAGACCACATCTCCAAAACTAATTTGCTATCAATTTCAAATCAATTTCTTGAATACATGAAGACTCGAAAACCTAGGGTCTCATACAATTTGGGAGTTTCGCAAAACAACTTAGGGGTCTTAAAATTGACCTCAATTGAGACATAATGAAGTATGAATAAACCAATGTACTCAAGAAATTGAAGGATCTACGAGAACTGCAAACCCAAATTCGTGGAACACATCATTCTTTTAGAAAAAATTGAGGGAGAATGAAGAAGACCAAGATTAAACATACAAGGGATAGAAAAACTCTACCTTAGAACCAAGAACCCGGAACACCCTAGGTGAGGGCCTTGTGCGAATGAACAATCCAAGACCGTGGATGCATAGAGGACGACGCATAAATCACCGTTGGTGAAGGGGGTTTCCTCCAAATCTCCACGGATTTGGAGTTAGAGAGGAGAGATGGTGAGAGAGAGAGAGAGAGAAAGAGAGAAATTGCCATTGAGGGAGAGAGAGAGAGAGACGGATGGGGGAGGAAGAGAGAGAGTTAGAGAAATGAAACGAGGGTTTTCTCTCATCATATGGTGTATGCATAACACGCGTGAAAAGACCCAAATACCCCTCATTAAACCCTTGAAGATCTGCCAAAAAACCCAATCGAACCACTGCATTTCGATATACATTGAGGAGTATATCGAAATGCAACCTCATTGTTCATCCTCGCAGATGAAGAGTGTTACCAATACTCCACAAACGGCCACATGCCGGAGGGTCCACCCTTGACAGACTTCTGGAAAGGCCGACTGACAGTGCCGACACATGACAGTCCGACTCTTGCCGACTGTGTTGGGTTCGTCCGTACAGCTGGTGACGTGGCCTGACAGTTATAACAAACTAATCATTCCATTATGCCAGGGCTGATGTCATCCAGACCACAGATGCGTGGGCGTGTGCTGTCTTGGACACCAAGTCAGGTTCGCCTATAAATAGAGAGGGTGTACTGTTCATAGGATCTTCTTTTTCGTATTGTTGTCACTCTACACATTTACTTTTTCTCTACTGCTCATTGTCAAATGGTAACTGTTCTAAAAATTTCAGAAAGTAGGAAAATTAGTGAAGGTATTCTTAGCTAATCAAAAAAAAGTATCCATATATAGTCTTCCTCCCTCACCACCTCTAAAGGCTCCCTCCGACCGCCCCTCCGTCCAGAAAGGCCCCACCCGTCAACCCAACCAGCAACCCATCCAGCCACCCCACTTATTTTCAAACTTGAAGCACATGTGAAAACCGAACATTTTTTATTTTTTTATTTCACTAAACGAAAACAAGATTCTTGTTTAACAAACCACGAAATGAAGAACTCAAAACATTATCAAAAGTCAACAACCGTTGTACATATTTACAGATTTCCAACTCAAAGGGAATTATACAGATCAGAAGATACACACATCAGTGACGCAAACTAACCAAATAGGTTCTAACCTATAAGGTGCATTCCTTGAAGATCCTACTTGTTCTTGTCCTTGTTTCATAACTGGTCACAGCTGACGTTTCTATTCTGAATACTGATTACAACACTCCATTTCCAAGAGCCATTTTTTTCACAAGTAAACATATTCCGAAAAGCTAAACCCTTTCTCCATCACAACAATAAACTTTATTCCTGCTGAACTCCAACCGTTTCTCAACTTTAAAGTTTCCAAACTTCTAACATCTAAACTCCAGAACTTTTAGCTTACCTTTCTCACCCTAAACATAATCGTAGGGATAATTAAATCAAACTTTCTAGACATTACAAAATCCAGAACCACCATTCTCCCTAGAACACACCAAGGAACTCAATTTAATCCCTCAGAAAATGAAGTCATCCAACCCATGTCCTAGTTGATAACTCCAAAGAAACATGACAAAAAGATCCACATGAGATGAAAATAACCACCCGAAAGTAATCTAGCTAAACTATTGAAATTGAATGCAACTTGTATATGTAAGGATTGCAGGTTAAACAAGAGGAATAAAATTATTTACAGTGGACAGAAACTCATATGTCAAAACATTACAAGAGAGCTCATAGAGAAATGAGAAGAAATTAAAAAGCAGAAAGTATAGCTAACCTTCTTGTCCATATGCTACTCCAGTGGCAAAAGAATATACCAGAAACAAGAAAAAACACACATCAGATAACATGAATGCACAAGCACGAAGACAAGATTAAAAAATTAAAAGATAAAAAAAACACTAACTGAAATTACCTTGAAGACTAAAATCTTTTAAGTCAACATCACAAAGCTCATATATGTTTGTCATCACCCCACCTTTTTGGAGAATGGAACCAAAAAGTGTCGCACATAGAATGGCTTGTCGATTTGTGATTAACATTTGCTTCTGTATCCCCGCTATGTAAGCATTTAATGAGCTACAACATGAAGGATTTGGAGCAACTGCATTACGACATGCTTTAGTTACTTCATCAGGGTGCTGAAAATCCAAAGGACAAACTGCACGAAGAGAAAGTAACTATTCATAAGTCATCCAATTTCCCAAGCACAAAGCAAGAAAAAGTATAGCTAAATGACAATGCACCACATTCCTCTTAAAACATACAGCCCACGTAGCACAAGTCAGGTGCATAGTTATTTAAGGCGCAAGGCACACCGAGGTGCAAAGGTCCCATGGGGTCTAGGTGCGAGTCGTGCGCCTCATCAAAGCGAGGCGCACCTAGGCGGAAAAAAAAGATAAAAATAGCATTCAACAGTATATCAAATAATAAATGTTAAGACAATGAAATGAAATAGAATAATAATCTGTCAAAAACATAATTTGTTAATATAATGTAACATATCATGATTGATGTACACACAGAAATGTTTTTAACGTAATCTGAAATGAAATAATAATTTGTGCATATACAGGGGCGGATCCATTAAGGGGAGAGGGTGTCAAATGACACCCCCCATTTTGTGAAACCTTTTTTTTTTTGCTTTTTTGTGTTTTGTTAATAAATTTTTAAATATTTTTTTACGTTATTATGTAAAAAATTAACTCATTTGACTATATTAAAGTGTTTCATTCAATTTTTGTTCAAAGTTAGGCCTAAAACTTCTAAATAAAAACATAATGTAGGGATGAAATACTTAAATATATCCGAATGAACTAATTTTTTATATGGTAGTTTAAAATAATATTTAAAAATTTATCAACAAATCAGATTTTTTTATACAAATCTCAAAGCAATGACACCCCCGAGATGAATTCTTGGGTACGCCACTATGCATATATATAATAATTTGTACAGATCTTTTAATGTTATAATAATATGTACATAATCTATTGATATCACTGCGCTGTTGATATAGTTGACATACTGTAACATATGCACACAGCTACACATAGAGAGAAGAAGATCGCATCGAGAGGGATTTGTGTAAATATATATAATATACTATAAAATATATATGTATCATATAGTCATATATCGATATATCATATA
>NMUG010013036.1:0-10209 GCA_002855965.1 Monotropa hypopitys
CCCTGGCAATCCCGATGGTCGAGACGAATGAGCCTTCAAGCTTTCAGGCTTTTAAATGCGCTTCAGTAATCTACGGGACACAAATTCCCCCTAGATTTTACAATAACACAGAAATGATCATCAAGTACTTCTACAAGAATGGCTTTCAATGCGCCAAAGGGTTGGGCGCTGAATTAGGAGGAGAAACCGAGCTGCGAAATTTGCGATCTCAACGCAATACATTCGGGCTAGGTTATCGTCCATCTCGCCGAGAACAAAAGGAAGCAATTCCCCGGAAGAAAGAAAGCCAATCATATCGAGGTAAGGGCGGGGGCAAATCGCTAACTTGTATCAATGAAATCTTTATCTCAATGGGGTTTATTAGTTCTGAGATAGAGGAGGAAGAAGAATAGCTTCTCACAACAGATGATCAATACCTTTCAGAAGAAATCTCGTCTATTGTCATCCAACAACAGGAACAAGAAGAATTTGATGAGGGATTATTACAAATGTTTGGCGAACTACAGGTCACCACAATAGACCCTCCACTTTCTAAACTCAATCCATAGAATACTATCCGCCTCGCTCATCCATGGGAGAAAATTTAGAACTGGATGGCATGCCCAATCCATAAAGCATGCACATTTTGATAAAATGCGGCAAACTAGCAAAGTTATCATTTTGTATTTCGTTAAAGTTTCTATCTACCAGAATGCATGTACTTTTTATGCTTGTAAATTATATGTTTTCCTATCTTGCTACATTTATTTTAATAAAACTTTCATATATTCTGCTTATTTATCTATCTCTGCTAAAAAATGGCCAAAATATTAATAAATACAAAAAACAAAAAAATCGCTTTTTAGGAACCCGAAAGTTCGTCCTTTCGATCTGAACGATCAAACAATCATAGCACTCAAAGAGTATGACTTCAACACCAAATTAGATTACGATCCAATGGGACTAGACGTTTACGACAGTGTGGATGACAAAATTCCAAAGGGAATCCGAGACATGATTCAAAGAAATTAGAATAGAAAAAATCCTAACTTCAAAGCAACAAGTTGGGATTGTAGACACACCCAAGGAATTTGGGATCCACTTGGATACATGTCAGAAAAGCCAAATTCACGAAAATACTCCGAGATATCAAGACATTTATATATACTAGGGCATTTTCCAAAGACATCATAACTAGTGATCAACGAACGTCTGCTCAAACCTCTGTTGGGACAACTCCATTCTCCCTAGACTATGGTTATAAAGCCGTCCTCACTCCCGAAATGCAAATCTCATCGCTTCAAATAATGACGAAGATAGTCACAGATGATTTTGAATGGATCAAAGCCTGACATGATCAGTTGGCCCTCGTCGATGAAAAAAGGCTAGCAGCAGTCTTTCATTCCCAATGCTACCAAAGGCAGATCTCCAAAAGCTTCAACAAATATGTGTGACCGAGAGTCTTTCAACAAGGCGATCTGGTCTTGAAGCGAATTCTGCCAGTACAAGAAGAAGCCAAAGAGAAGTTCTCTCCCAACTATCAAGGGCTATTCATTATGCAAAAGTGCTATCTGGAGGAGTAGTCATTCTATCAAAAAATGGATGTATAAGAGTTCTTGCAACCCCTCAGCGCCGACATGCTCAAGCTCTACTATGTCTGATTAGTAGCGGCTTTCATAAACTACAATGATTTCAAATTTAATTTTAATAAAGACATTCTCTTCTTATCAATGTTCAGATGCAATTTGAGTAAAACGACACTTCCATTTCTTCTTCGAGGCTTCAAAACAAAAAAAAATTGTCTCTCTTCTCTTCTCTGATAAGAGTGGTTCAAAAAAACTTTATCATCAAAATATCTATATGATGATCAAAATAATCGCTCCTCCCCTTTTATACAAAATCAAAAAAGGGGATTCTAAAAAAATCTCTCTCAAAATTCTCCAATCTCTCCTCATATGGAAGTACTCATAATTTGCTCAATACCATCGGAACTTGATCAAACAGACTTTGTTTTTTCAAAATTAAAATTCAATCATTTCAAAAAAAATTCGACATAGTTAAAACCTAATAAGGAAACTATGGCAAAAATAGAAAACCCAGCATGGTTAAAACCCGAAAGGAGACCATTGAAAAAATGGGAAATCAAATCCAGTGTAGTCAAAACCCTAGAGGGGGCTACAGCAAAAATAGATAAATCTAGTATGGTCAAAATCCGAGAGCGAGACGTAGCAAAAAAGGAAAAAACAAAAAGCATTCGGCATTAGGGCTGCGCACGGTCCGGATCGGTTCGGATTTCTATGAATCCGAGGACCGAACCTAATCTCACAGTTCCAAGAAAATGCAATCCATGTCCGAACCAAAAGTCTAACGGATTGATTCCAATCCGAACCTAAACTCACGGGTCGGTTCGGTTTTATCCGCGATTTACATTTCTGACTCCCATGAATTTTCAAATTTAACTCTAATCAGTACAAAAACATTCAATCGCAAAAAGAGATGACTTTTGCGAGGCTAATATCAACTCACTCGTGATAAATCTTTCAAATATGATTTTATAAACTAAGTGTGGTCGTGAATAATAAAGAGAGACAAAAGTGTAAAAATATTATATCGGGGTAAGTAAACAATTCAAGATTATAATTCATCTAAGGATGAGACTCCATGCTAACAAATTGTAATAACTACTTATAAATAACATGAGAGAAAATACCTAAAATGATAGAAACCGAAATAGGTATAATTATTGAAATAATTTATGACTTTAGAAATATATTTATATGTTTATTAAATTATTTGTAATATTTCACGGTTCGGTTCGGATAATCCACGGATTTATAATCAAAATCCATGGTCCGAACCTAATCTCACGGTTTTCTAACTTTTGAATCCATGTCCGAACCATTAATCCACGAATCCAATCCAAAACGTACGGATCGGTTTGGTTCGGACCGGATTCACGGTTCAACGGATTTTTTGTGCAGTCCTATTCGGCGTAACTATCAAACCCAAAAGGGAGTGCGGAAAAAATGAAAAATAAAAAGCTAAAATATAAAAATCTCTCAAAGTCAAAAGAAACAAAACATCGGAGTACATCAGGGAAGCAATGGGGTCCGAGCAGATGTCACCAAGAAAATTGGCCCTCATGAAATCATTTTATTTGAAGATCCAGTTCAATTTGGTCAAGCGGTCTGCCACTTCAGTGCTAAGACTACAAATATATTTCCAAAAGAAAGGATGAATAAATGTTTCCTCCCTTTGATCAATAGGTGAGGCCTTGTTCATAAAATATCTCTATTGATTGGTTGACATAAATTGTTGTTCTATCAATCACTCTTAGCAGAGAAATATAAATGCCTATGAATATGATATTTCTCACTTGATAAAAATTGCAAGTAGTAAAAATGTATTCATATGAGAAAATAAAAAGCACAATGGCATTTCTTGAAAATAGAAAATGAACAAACACAGAATGCGATATATAAATCAGTGCAGGTCTCTCCAAGAGAAATCACTCAGCAAATGCAGCAAAGCCTAACAAACTTCCCAATAACGGACAATCATTGTGGCACCATCCTCAATGCCTGATCGATTCATGTCCAGTAGACGACGAAGCATTCGCAAAAGCATCTGCAGTTGTATTATGTCAGGGTAACCTCCGGGGAACAGACAATTGAGGGAAACAAAGCTAGACATAAGCCTTCAATCTCCCAGTAATGAATACCTCTCTCCCTGGCCAGATCCCGCTGAGTGTCACGCAATGGGGCACGTGAGCTCTCGACCTTAGTGACAGAACCAGAGTATGATCCAGCCAGAATATCAAAATCATCCTACAGTATATCCCTTTGATCCCTCAAATCGCAGATCCAATCTTGTGATCTCTCCATAACCTGTTGAAGAACAGATAACTAACGAAGCGGCCTGCCGATCTCCTCAAGTTGAATCGCATACTCATGAGTTGTATGTCACAAAGAATCCCCATAAGAAGTCATGTCAAACAGTCAGAATATCGTCAATATCATCGATGATCAATGAAGTCATTTTTAGGCCAATCAGCGTAGAGATAGTGGTCTATGCATTCTGATTAGAGAAAATATGATCCACGATCTCCAAAGAAGGCCTCATCTGAAATTCAAAGCAATGCTCCTCAAGCATAGAAGTCAACTTATGAAACCTGAAGCAGAAGATGCACAACGCCAAGATCCGATGTCTAACCAAAGCATGCAGATTGTATGTGGCAACGCACATAGTCAAGAGACTAACAATCCCACAAAACAGTTTCTCAAACAAAGAATGCTTCACAGGAGTAAGAAAATCCCACCAAACTCTAGTTTTAGACTAGAATGTTTTTTTCAAAAATTAAAAATTCAAAACAAATTTCAAAGCCTAAAAGTTCAAAATTCAAAATCTCGAAAGCAAAATTTCAAAGTTCAATGCAAAATTACAAAACTTCAAATTCAAACATCTCATTAAAGTTCAAAGTTCAAATAAAAAAGGAATCTCTGACGCTTCTTAAATTAAAATGTTGGCCTATTTTGGCAGAATCAGTTTAGAATGTTTGTCTAAAAAAATCTTTGACAGTTCTTAAATTAAAATGTTGGACTATTTTGGCAGAATCAGTTTGGAATGTTGGTCTAAAAAATCTTTGATGGTTCTTAAATTAAAATGTTGGCTGATTTTGATAAGACGAGTTTGGAATGTTGGTCTAAAAAAACTCTCTTTGACAGTTCTTAAATTGAAATGTTGGTCTATTTTGGCAAGATCAGTTTGGAATGTTGGTCTAAAAAAATCTCTGAAAGTTTTTGAATTGAAATATTGGCCTATTTTGGCAAGGTCATTTTGGAATGTTTATCTAAAAGAAATATCTGACAATTCTTAAATTGAAATGTTGGCCTATTTTGGCAAGATCGGTTTGGAATATTGGTCTAAAAAAATCTCTAACAGTTCTTAAATTGAAATGTTGGTCTATTTTGGAAAACTTAGTTTGGAATGTTGGTCTAAAAAAATCTCTCTTTGACAGTTATTAAATTGAAATGTTGGTCTATTTGGACAAGATCAGTTTAGAATGTTGGTATAAAAAAATCTCTGTCAGTTCTGAAATTGAAATATTGGCTTATTTTTGCAAAATCAGTTTGGAATGTTGATCTAAAAAAACTCTAATAGTTCTTAAATTAAAATATTGGCCTATTTTGGCAAGATCAGTTTGGAATATTGATCTAAAAGGAATATCTGATAGTTCTTAAATTAGAATGATTGGCCTATTTTGGCAAGTTTAGTTTGGGATGTTGGTCTAAAAGGAATCTCTGACAGTTCTTAAATTGGAATGATTGGCCTATTTTGGCAAGTTTAGTTTAGGATGTTGGTCTAAACAAAATATCTGACAGTTTTTTATTTGGAATGTTGGTCTATTTTGGCAATTTTAGTTTGAAATGTTGGTCTAAAACATTTCTCGGCAGTTCCTTATCTGAAACATCTTCAAAATCAGTTCCTCGTCCAGAATATCTTTTAAAATCAATTCTTCATCTGGAACATCTTCAAAATTAGTTGCTCCTCCAGAACCTTTTTAAGATCAGTTTCTCGTATGGAACATCTTTAAAATCGGTTTCTCACCTGGGACATTTTTTCCCATCCAGATTCATATAAAAAATGAAACTTTTCAAAAATCCAAAAATCAATTTCAAGAACAAAAATTTTTGTGATCGAACTACATTTGGTCTGATTTCTTTCAAGGATATGTAGGCAGCTTCAGGGCATGACCATCCTAAAACATAAAAATTCTAAATTTTAAAAATATATTTATATGTATATATCTTTGTTGTCACAGATATACCCAACAAAAAGACATTCTATCTCTCCATTAGAATGAATTTGTCTCTCCAGTCTCAAAAGTGTTCAATCACAATATCTTATTGCAATGCAGCAAATCAATGTCCAAATCAAGTCAGAAAACATTTTCAATCCAGTCAAATGCAAGATGACATCAAGTATTCCGGGAAAGTATCAGAAAGATGATCTCTGTGTCAAAATAAGCGCATCCTTTTATCTTTGTCTATATTTGTTGTGCAAAAATATTCAAAGAGGGGCAGCTGTTGATACCCAATTTTGACTCGATGCTCAGAAATCAGAAAATCAGCCTTCAGACAAATCAAATTGCACTTCCGTGATGTTCGGACTTCTTACGAGCAGCACCGACATCGGCTAGTGACGTTGCACCAATCAACAAACATCGGTAAAATATTAAGGAACATTTACCCGAAATCAGAGTTTCAAGCCGAAGCACAGTTCATGACAAACAGTGATCGGACAGTTGACAAATCACCTCCTTGCATGCATTACGCTCTCGAATGAACAGAATTCCACACGAGCAATCAAAATCATGTTTCGGAATGGAAAAGCGACGACAATCCTATTATTGGGAAGGCTACATAAAGACTGAATCCATCTGATCAAAATTTGGAATTTAGTTGGACATAAATGCCTATCTATTCACTTTTCACTGTGACAACCAACCTGTCTCGGAAATTGGAAAACCTAATTTCTACGGACCTCATCTGCAAAGTCAGACATTACCTGCAGAACAGATCCAACGAAAAAAGAGAAGTCCAAGATGTGCACCTAAACCCTTCACTTCTGTTTAAAGCGGGGTTTTTCAGAAAATGTCCGGTTCAAGCCCGATACATTTACTATATTAGCGATCCAACTCAGGGATCATCAATATTCACTTCAAATTATCAAAGACCGAGTTCAATAGGAAGCCAACCAAGCACAAACATAAGTTTCGGACAAATTTCAGGAACTGGGATCACTTTTTCAATTTTAGATATTTTCTTTTAATTAATTTTTATTTTTCCAAGGAAAATGGACTGGTATAGTCTCAAAACCCGAACCCAAAATATCTAATGCAACCACTTGCTCGTGCATCAGTCCATTGGCTGGGTGACGTCATATGTCGCATCTATAGATGCGACACTGAAAGCCTATATAAAGGCCCCATCTCCTTCACTTTCAAAGGTCCAATCATTTCATTACCATCATTCCACTTCAAATTAAAACCCCTCCAAGAGAGTCCCTCTCTACATTTCCAAAACTTTTTCAAAATCATTCCAAAATCACTTCAAATCCTACATAAACCCTACCGATCCCTATTTCCTTCAAGAACACCCTTCGTTCTTCAAGAACGCTTATCCCTGAGCAAATTTCCAGCCACCAAAAATCTCCACCACTAAATCAAAACCACAAAATCCTTACCTTTCTTTCTGAAAACCCGCAAAATATTCAAACCTAGCCAAATCTCCGCCCATTGTTCATGGTAAATACATTTTTCTTTTCTTATCTTGATTCTTGGAAGACTCTTGGTAGTCTTCTAACTTATAGTTTGGTACTAGTGTCAGCATCACTCGAAAACTATACCTTACTATATCTCAAAGAAACTACCTTAAGAAGTCATCTTCCCGAATTGTAAATGTTCGAGTTATAGAAAAGTACCATTTCTTACTTTTTTGTCATTTGCTTTTCTCTTCTTCATTATAAATGTAAATAAATAAAACACTCATTTATGTCTTCTCCTTGTTAGAATTTGACACATATAAGACTAAGCCTACTGCGATATCACGTACGAAAAGAATATGAATACGTTTTCAATAATCAACTCAAAAATACAAAAACATCAATATCGACTCGTATGTCATTTTTATTCAAAGTTCAATCTTTCAAAGTCTCGTTAAATGACATCTCGGCCTCACGTATGGTTATGCCTATCGACTGTTCGGTAAAAATCGAAGGTTTTGAAAAATTATTCCTTGAATATCCCAAAAATCAAACTTGTAAAATCGATTAATGAATTTTTGGCTATCGTTCGCCATTGCCTTTAAGTCAATTATTCATTTATCAAAATTCATAAGGAAAAACAAATTTCACTTCTCTCACTTTCATTTATATTTCAATAACCCAACCTTGCTGGTATGTTATATAATATGTATTTCCATCTAGCTCGGAATATACCAGTCCGGTTTATATATATGGTACCATACACCTCTGTCTATATATACATGTACCTACATATATTGCATATAATATATATAGTCTCTCTCTTCGGTGTCCCACTTCGCCTCCCAAAAACACTTTTAAAATCAAAAATCAAATTCCTCAATCCGAGTCGTTAGGTAAAATCTTGTAGCAGTCGACCAATTTGGATCAAAAGAATGCCATGTGAATCGGGTCACACTGGGTCACTTGATGCTCTTTTGGGATTTCCCAAACTCAAGAAAATAACTCCCTCCCCCTTTTCCAAAATTTAAAAAACACTTAAAATCAAAAAACCGAATTCCTCGATCCGGGTTGTTCGGTGAAAGTTTGCAGTAGCCGACCAATTTGGATTAAAAGAATGCCTTGTGAACCATGTCATTCCGGGTCACTCGATGCTCTTTTGGAATTTCCATACCAAAAACAAAACATTTTTCAAAACACAATCGAAGATTTGTCCGACTGAAAAATATCAAAAAACAAATTCCTCGTTTCGAGTCGTTCGATGAAAGCTTGTAGTATCCGATCGAAATAGATCAAAAGAATGCCTTGTGAGCCGGGTTATGATGGGTCACTCGATGCTCTTTTGGGATTTCCAAATCAAAAATAAAAACATTCTTTCAAAAACATAATCGAAGTTTTGCCCGACTGACTGAAAAACATAAAATCAACCAAAAAGAACAAAATTCAATTCTTTCTTTAAATTCTTTCTCCAAAAATAAAACATGGCCAAAATGCTGGCCGCCAAAAAATACAAAAAGGAGTAAAAAATAAAAACACATTCAATTCATTCATAGCATCAATTATATATATTATTTCTTTTGGCCGAGAAATCGTCGATTTTAGTTAAAAAGAAATTTGTTTTTGGAAATGAAGTACCGAAAGAGAGAGGGGGGTGCCTAACACCTTTTCCATTTGTAATTTAATCCCCGAATCCAAATTCTGGTTACACAGACACCTTTCCAAATTAAAAACCAGTAACTTGGCACACCGAAACTATATGCTAAGTGGCGACTCCAAAAAACAGATTAATAATAGGTTGCACATTGTCTCGGCAATTGCAAAACCGTTATTAAGTCTGAACATTTTTAAACTGGTAAAGTCCAACCATCCAATTCATTTTTTAAAAACATGTCACAACTAAGTCCCGAAAAGATTAGAGTACGTCTCAGAAAGCGCTTCTCCCCGATGGAGGCTAAGAAAATGACGACAAAATTTCCCGGCGCGACAATTTTGCAAAAGTCAACCTGCAACTTTAGTGGGGGTTCCCATGGAATGCTAACACATTTCTCATGTGGGGACTCAAAGGAAACCTAATGCCACACTCAACAATGGCTACCAAATGTGGTTCTAATGGGCTCCCTAACATATTGAAGGGAGAAGAGTTGTGATCCAAGAACTCCACCCTAGTACTCATAGGAATATTAAATAATTCTCTAAGTCTCTGCACTTTTGCAAGATTTTTGACAATAGAGGCATTGAAGAAAAACGTAAAATCAATGAATTTAGAACAGAAAGAGAGGAATTTTATTCTCCCAAAATTTTTGTTTTGGTCTCCTTTTTCTTCTCATTTACAATCTCATCAAGAAGTCCCTTTATACGCCTTTTTAACTGAATTAAGAACTACAACCGACTTAACCAGTACAGTTGCATAATCCTAACTAACAAAAAAAAAACTACAGTTGTCAATGTTAACAGACATAACAATTGACAGCTGTGAAGAAAACATATGAATGATTTTCCGGTAGAACCTATATGCTATTTCCGAAAGAACAGATCATAAGACTATAGAAAGAACAAAACCTATATCCTTTTCCGGTAGACCAGAGTGACTTTTCCTGTCACGCTCCAGATTTTCAAACCATTTTTTTTTGAAATATAGTTTAAATAATAAACATGGGATACAACTACTTGCCATCCAGATACAGTCAGTTGAGTTTCTCATTACATCACAGAACAACACAAAGTAGAAGTACAACAAATAGAGAGCGAAAGAGAAGTACAAGTACAAGCCTACTACAACTGCTACTGTGAATAGAAAGAACTATAAGTACAAAGTAAAGAACTAAAACTGAAAGTACTAAAACTGAAGTACAATGTAAAAAAAGTACAACTGAAACACTAAATCTACACTATCCTGTACAAAAGAGGCCAATGAAGCTGAGGCAGCCAAGTCCAAGAAAACCCAGGAACTGACTCCAACTCCAAGTC
>NMUG010013037.1:0-10210 GCA_002855965.1 Monotropa hypopitys
GCAGTGCTAAAATAAACAATTTACAGTTAAAATTGAGAAGTTACAGTGCTAAATTCAACAACAAGTTACTGTAACTTGTCTTTATTGGACAAATTATAGTCCAAAATGAACTGCAACAAGTTACAATGGTCAATTGAACAAGTTACAGTTGATTGATACAAGTTACAGTACTCAATTGAACAATTAATTTCACACTATAACTTGTTCAATTGACAAATTATACTTGATTATAGTTGATTGCAACAAGATACAGTGCAAAATTAAACAAGTTACAGTCTAAATTGAGAAGTTACAGTGCCAAATTCAACAACAAGTTACTGTAATTTGATTTCTTTTTGCACAAGTTACAGTTCGCATTGAACTGGAACAAGTTACAGTGGTCAATACAATAAGTTACAGTTGATTGATACAAGTTACAGTGCTCAATTGAACAGCTAATTTCACATTGTAACTTGTCAAATTGACAAATTATACTTGATTACAGTTGATTGCAACAAGTTACAGTGCTAAATTGAACAAGTTACGGTCTAAATTGAAAAGTTACAGTACCAAATTCAACAATAAGTTACTGTAACTTGTCTTTTATGGACAAGTTACAGTCCAATTTGAGTGTAACTTGTGTTTTGAATACAATAATTTGTGTTTTTGACAAGTCCCAATGTACAATGCACTGTAACTTGTAATTTTTGCAAAGTCCCAATGTACAATTTCGCACCGTAACTTGTTCCAATGAACAACTTTCCAATGCACAAGTTACAATCTAAAACGAGAAGTTACAATGCCAAATTCAATAGCAAGTAACTGTAACTTGCTCTTTTTGGACTTGTTACAGTCCACATTGAACTGCAACAAGTTACAGTGGTCAATTGAACAAGTTACAGTTGATTGATACAAGTTATAGTACTCAATTGAACAATTAATTTCACACTGTAACTTGTTCAATTGACAAATTATACTTGATTACAGTTGATTGCAACAAGTTACAGTGCCAAATTCAATAGCAAGTTACTGTAACTTGCTTTTTATGCACAAGTTACAGTCCACATTGAACTGCAACAAGTTACAGATGATTGATACAAGTTACAGTGCTCAATTGAACATCTAATTTCACACTGTAACTTGTCCAATTGACAAATTATAGTTGATTACAGTTGATTGTAACAAGTTATAGTGCTAAATTGAACAAGTTATAGTCTAAATAAAGAAGTTACAGTGCCGAATTCAACAACAAATTACTGTAACTTGTCTTTTATGGGAGTGTAACTTGTGTTTTGAATACAATATTTGTGTTTTGACAAGTCCCAATGTACAATGCACTGTAACTTGTAATTTTTGCCAAGTCCCAATGTACAATTTTCCACTGTAACTTGTTCAATTCCAATCAACAACTTCCCAATACACAAGTTACAATCTAAATGGAGAAGTTACAATGCCAAATTCAATAGCAAGTAACTGTAACGTGCTCTTTTTGCACTTGTTCCAGTCCACATTGAACTACAACAAGCTACAGTGGTCAATTGAATAAGTTACAGTTGATTGATAGAAGTTATAGTGCTCAATTGAACAGCTAATTTCACACCGTAACTTGTTCAATTGACAAAATATACTTGATTACAGTTGATTGCAACATGTTACAGTGCCAAATTAAATAGCAAGTTAATGTAACTTGCTTTTTATGCACAAGTTACAGTCCACATTGAACTGCAACAAGTTACAGTGGTCAATTGAACAAATTACAGTTGATTGATACAAATTACAATGCTCAATTGAACATCTAATTTCACACTGTAACTTGTCCAATTGAGAAATTATGTTTGAATACAGTTGATTCAAACAAGTTATAGTGCTAAATTGAACAAGTTACAGTCTAAATTGAGAAGTTACAGTGTCAAATTCAACAACAAGTTACTGTAACTTGTCTTTTATAGACAAGCTACAGTCCAATTTGAGTGTAACTTGTATTTTGAATACAATAATTTGTGTTTTTGACAAGTCCCAATGTACAATACACTGTAACTTGTAATTTTTGCCAAGTCCCAATGTACAATTTCGCACTGTAACTTGTTCAATTCCAATGAACAACTTCCCAATGGACAAGTTACAGTCTACTGTAACTTGTCCAATTCCAAGTTACAGTGGTCAATTCAATTGCAAAGTTAACTTGAATTTTTAGAAGTCACAATGCACTGTAACTTATAATTTTGACAAGTTACAGTGAACTGTAACTGTGTATTTTCTACATGTTACAATCAAACAGTAACATTACATGAACTGTACAACAACAACATTACATGAACTGTACTTCAACTTAATACATACAACAAAACTGTGACAAAATATAACAAAAACAAAGGGTTTCTTAACTGTAGAACAACAACGACGTTACATACAACAACGTTACATCAGCAAAAAATAAAACAAAACAACGATAAATTACATACAACGAAAGGAACTAAAAAATACACTCAAACACTGAGAGATAAAACTTTTGAGAAAGAAACGATGCAAAATGAACCACAAAACAAAGCAACAATGTAAAAATGAAATCTAATAGAAAATAAACTTACTTTTCCCCATAATCGTAAGACAAAGACGAAAGAACGAAGGATGATGATTTCGTAGAGCTCTCGTAAAAGCGGTGAACTGGAATAGTTTGAGAATGAGATCCTTACAGACTATGGAGTAGTTTGACAAGGATATTTTGGGAATAACATGCCCTATGTGATTTTAACGGGTACCAAACAATGTATTTTGGGACCTGAACGTAAATGAGCTTTTAAATGGGACCGGCCCAAAAGAACCTCTTATTTTTTTGAAAACATAAAACAAAAGAGAGAGGCCTTGAAATATAATCTATGTAGTACGGAAAAAAATAATTTTAAAAATCAATATGTAATAATTTAAAATTAAAAATAAATAACCAAACAAACTTGTCAATTTGGGATTTTCTGTTAATTTAATGTCGTACACGTCTGTTAATTTTTGTAAGAATATCATCTACAGTATTGATCATGCCGCCATCAAGATGAAAACCAGAAAATTAAGCAATCACAACCGTTCATCGTAGCATCGGTTAGATCCTGATGAAGAAAATCACAATCAAGTCTAGGAATCAACGGCTCACTGTCGCTCAAAACATCATGCATACATATGGCCATAGTATTTTCCATGAATTGAATTTAATTTTGAAAAAAGTACATATGGGCAAGAATGGGATAGCAAGCAATCCTTCTACTTATCATATTCAAACATGTTCCCATTTGCATTTTCTCTTACCGTTTCACTCACTACATTTTTTCCCACATATCTTCGACCAAAATAAAAAAATGAATATAATTTCGGTACAAACATACAGATATACATTCGACTCTCTTTCTTTTGACACACAATAACACGTCCTTCCAATTCCATCTGTTTGGTCTGATTAATTTATACGTGTTTTTTGTAATAGAAAGTAAAAAGACCAGAAGGAACAAAGAGAGAAAATAGGGGGGCATTGAGGAGGAAGAACACGCCCACAGTTCTCGCAGTCCCTCATCGTAGATCTTAGTTTTCTTTAAGATTCTTCATGAGGGGTTTCTCTAATCGGGTGAATTCGTCAAAATCTCGATCTGGGTATTGATGATGTTTTTGCCATTTTTTAGTGATTGTGATTTGAACTTGTTAATAGTTTCCGGGATTGATTTCCTGTTTTTTTCAGGGGTGCTGAATTCTGTGTGAATTGATCGTTGTAGACAATCTGAACCTTTTGTGTTGGTTTCCTGTAATTGTTTAAATTAAGGTATGATGTTGTTTGATCGGATTTTATCTGCATTTGTGTTTGAAGAGCCTGTATTGTTGCCATGGATTGGTGAAATATTGAATTTTGGTGGGTGTCCCCACTTTCAGCGGTCTTATGTAGAACTAAAGATATAAATAGCTGGAAATTCGCGATTGTTCACGAATATTCATTTACTAAAGAATTTGAGTGACTACGATTTATATTGGGTAGAAGTTTGAACTTAGAACCTGTCTGAATGAAGTAACTCTTCCGTTGTAGGAAAATGCAATCCGACCTTGGAAAATTATTCATTGGTGGAATCTCTTGGGACACAGATGAAGAGCGTTTGAAGGAGTATTTTACTGGTTATGGAGAAGTTTTGGAAGCTGTGATCATGAAGGATCGGAGCACAGGACGAGCCCGTGGTTTTGGGTTTATTGTCTTTGCTGACCCTGCAGTTGGAGAGAGAGTCATTAAGGAGAAACACATCATTGATGGTCGGATGGTAAGTCACGGATTCATTCGCCTAAGTTCTCTCTTTGAATTTTGCTTGAAAAGAGTGGGACTGAGGAATTATCTTCACACTTTAATTGCAAAATTGATGTTATTTCTACAATGTAGTCAATTATATCTCACTTTGATCTAAAAAGTAAATATTGCCTTTGATGTTTGTTTCTGCTGCTCTTCAGTCATTCTTGATAATGCAACGGCAATGTCTAGGTTTATTGCATTAGTCTGAGATCCACATGTTGCAATTCCCTTTTATCTTTTGTTTTTGAGAAAAAATAGAAGACATAACTATTGGAGCAACATTAATCATATATTTCATTTCTAGCACTATTCGTCACTAAAATATAGCAATAGCTAGTCAATTAGCTATTTCAACAATGTAATCTTGTAAATGGTTATTTTGGTAATGTAGTCAACTCTCTCTCAGTTTGAGCTAAAAGTATTTGTTGTCTTTTATTCGTATTTCTGTTGATCCTCTACCATACCAAGTTATATCTGCAATGTTTAGGTTTATTACATTAGGTTGTCTTTGAGTTTGGTATTCACCATTGCTTCGTAAATCAGGTTGAAGCAAAGAAGGCTGTTCCAAGAGATGACCAGACTACAGTGAGTAGAAGCAGTAGTAGCATTCAGGGTTCGCCTGGTCCAGGGCGCACAAGGAAGATATTTGTGGGAGGTTTAGCTTCTACAGTCACAGAGGCTGACTTCAAGAGTTATTTTGAGCTGTTTGGGACCATCACGGATGTAGTGGTGATGTACGATCACAACACTCAGAGACCAAGAGGTTTTGGATTCATCACCTATGATTCGGAGGACGCAGTGAACAAAGTGTTGCTCAAAACCTTCCATGAGCTGAATGGTAAAATGGTTGAGGTCAAGCGTGCGGTCCCCAAAGAGTTGTCACCGGGTCCTACCCGTAGCCCACTTGGTGGATACAACTATGGTTTGATGAGGAATAACTTCCTCAACGGGACTTGTCAAGGGTACTCTCCAAGTACGGTTGGTGCCTATGGTCTTAGAATGGATAGCAGGTTCAGTCCGATCATTGGCGGTCGAAGTGGGGTTGTTCCATTTGGTACTGGTTACGGACTGGGTTTGAATTTTGAACCGGGGTTGAATCCAAACTTTGGGCGAAGCGGGAATCTCCATAGCGCATTAAGCTATGGACCGGGGTTGAACCCTTACTTTATTGGCAATTCAAATAGATCCAGCAATCCAGTTGGTTATGATGGTGGGAGCGGAGGAAACACTTCGTTTTTTAGCTCAGGCACTCGGAAATTTTGGGAGAATGGAGGAATTAATTACGGAACTAGCTCAACACGTTCGATTGCCTATGTTGGTTCCGGAAGTGGAAGCATTGGAGGAACCTTTGCCAATACAGGAGTTAATTGGGGTTCTTCTACAATTTCACCCCAGGGTGGAGGTAATGCTGCTAGTGGGAATATTAGTTATGGAGGCGGCGATAACAACAATAGTTTTGCAGGAGGAGGGTTTGGAAGAAATACTGCACCTAGTGCGCCCATCTCGTCATCACATGCTGCAACGAATTATGGTTATGATGAGGCTCTTGCAGACTTTTATAGTGGTGGTTCGGTTTATGGGGACCCTCCTACTTGGCGTTCAACGAAATCTGAAAGAGAGGGCTTCAGTTCATTTGGTTATGAGATTGGCAATGGAGCCTCTGATCTTCCCGCGAATAATGCTCCTGGTTTTGTTGGTGGTTATAGTGCAAATAATAGAGACAAATAGAGGTAAATGACTACAAATTATCGTGTACTGTATCTTAACCTTATTTTCCTTTTTTCAAGTGGGAACCTTTAGTTTACATGGTAAAATATGCATAAATATATGCCAAAGATGTTTCTCAGAACATGGTAAATCAGCCTTAACCATAGAATTGTTTGAGGATCTGTTAGTCTGCAGAATACGGTTGAGTTTCCCTATTGTTTTGCCCTCATTAGGCGTGGTAATGCTTATAAAGCAACCAAATGAGTTGTTTGTGTGATGGATTGAATGCATGTGAGGGTGTTGGATAGCATGATATACATTGTTGGGTCTATTTTCTAACAACTTAGGCTTTGGGTACGATTGGTAACTTAACAGCCCGCAAACAAGTTCTTGAGTTAGATCAGAAATATTATTCTAGCAGTATTTTTACTTTGGATGATAATGGAAAATGATCTATGTAACATGCCTGCTCCTTTTTTAAAGGGACAGATGGTTAATATGTCATCATAGTTTTGGCCATAAGTTAGGCACTCTGATTTTGAATATTCTTGCACCCACCTGCATTTTATGTTTCTAAGACTAAGGTAGTAATCATTTGCCAGAAAATTCTTTTTAAGATGGCCTCATGGGGCTTGGACTCTTTTATATTGCTTGTGCCCAGGGCCATAGCTTGTGGTCTGCATAACAAAACAGAAGAAAAACAGAAATGAGGAGGGATATTAACGCAATCCTAAATCATTCTAAAAGCACATACAATCCTCGCTCATGCTTTTGAATAATCTCGGTGCAAGTCGTGTGTGTGTGTGTGTGTTGATGAGATTGTAATTAACCAGGCAGAACTGCAGATTTAGAGTAAATTGCCAATGGAATCTTCATCCAGAATCACTTGGTAGGGGACTTGTTAAGTTATAGGGGTTGTGTGTAAATGGTTAGGAGTTAAGGGGGCTATTGTGTAATTATTATTTTTCTCTTTTTCCTCTTTTCTATATATTTGTTCACATTGTAATATTTGTAAGGAGGTAATTAACCAAGAGTGTTTTTGGAGTGAATCTCTCTCTCTCTCTCTAATATTAACATGGTATCAGAGCAGTGCTCCTAACCCTAGCCGCCAGTCTCAGGCGACCTCAGTCTGCGACCTCAGGCAACTTCAGTCCATGCCATCCCTTCGTTAGCCCATTGCCAGCTCGTGCGACCATCATCAGCCCTCGCTGACCGTCGTATGACCATCGTCGGCCCTCGTCGACTGTTGTTCTCCCTTTCTTTGTCCTTCATCGACTTTGTAGGCATGCTCCGTGGAGATAGATCCGACTATTTTGGCCATTTTATGATGTTCTCTACTTTGACAATTTTTGGTCTTTGAAGTACCTGATCTATCGTCCTTGGACTGCGTTCCATCAAAGGGTTTTACATCCAGGATTCAGTGATAGTATATTTCTTCCTTGGCGACTTTAGACCGGCGAGATTTTCAGATCTCTTGTTTTTGAATATACTGATTATCGTCGTAGCAATCAAGCAACCCTAGCCGTCGCCAACCACTTTCCGATCGTCCAACTCGTCGGCGTTAGTCGCCAGCAACCCAGTCGCACCTCACCTCTATCGCGACCAATTCTACCCATCGCCAACCTCCGGCGACATCTCACTGCGCTCGCCAGCTTCTGGCGAGCCTCCGTTGTGCTCCGACGGAGTTTGTTTGGTTTCAGATCTGGTTTTTTGGTATTTTTTTAGGTTTTAAACTCGGGTTTTTCTTCTACAACATGCGTTGACCTTCGGTAAGCCTTCTTGCATTGCACATGCATATTGAGTTAGCCTAGTTCGTTGGTATTAACTGATATCCTTGGCGGGACTCAAGACCGTACTTTGGCTATGTCACAGAATCCAACAAGCCCACCTATCACACGTACTCAATGATCCGGCAACCTGTTTTGTGGCTGATTATTATTATTTTGATTGAGGATTGCGGCTGGGTTTATTGGGTTCTTGGATTCTATGTTGTATCGTTTGGATTGTTCAGCTTTAGTCGTGTTGTTGACGGTTGGGTGATCGCTGGTTGGTATGGAAACTTCAATGACAGATGCTTCCCTTACTGGCCCTCTTTCTCAGGGGAGTTGCAAACCCTCAGGTGCCTTGTGACCAAACTCAGTACTTCTTCTCTCATAGCTTCCACTACCTCGGCTCACTCTACTTCTAACTTCTTTGCCAACTCCGATATACAAGCTAATGTTTCTACAACTTTCTCTATTCCTTGGATAATAGTTTCGGGTGCAACTGACCACATGACAGGTTGCTCTTCCCTTTTTGATTCCTATTCCACTTCCTCTGGTAAGGACAAAGTTAAAGTAGCTAATGGATCCTTATCTGCTATTTCAGGGAAAGGTTCCATTCGTTACTCACCAACCTTACTTCTTTCCTCAGTTCTCCATGTTCCAAATTTTATTACTAATCTTATCTCTGTTAGTAGTCTCACACAATCTCTGAATTGTTCAGTGACCTTTCTTCCCACACATTATGTCATTCAGGAATTGTGAACATGACAGATGATGGGTACTAGTAGAGCTAAGGATCGTCTGTATTTTTTGGAGTCTGTTCCTTGCCCATCTTCTACACCCTCATCTCTGGGTCATGATCTAGAGGTAGATATGGGTTCAGCTTTACCTTTATTACACCAGTGGCATCGTAGACTTGTCTACCATTCTTTTGGTATTTTAGAGAAACTATTCCCTACTCTAACTAAACAATGTTCTAGAAGTAGATTCTTTTTTGAAGTGTGTGAACTTGCTAAGCATAGACGTTCATTTTATACTTGTGTTCGTCAGAGAAGTACTTCTCCCTTTATGATTGTCCACACTGATGTTTGGGGTCCTTCTCCCATTAACTCTATTTTTGGTTATCGGTATTTTGTTACCTTTATTGATTGTCATTCTCGTATAACTTGGGTGTATTTACTTCGAGCAAAAACTAAAGCTTTCTCATGTTTCCAATCGTTCGATAAAATGGTACACACAATTTGATACAAATATCAATATTTTCGTTGTGGCAATGAGACTGAATATATGAACGACTCTTTCAAGTCATATCTCGATGGTTGTGGTATTCTTTTCCAAACTACCTGTGTAGATAGACCACAACAAAATAGAGTCGCGGAACGAAAGAACTGACATCTTGCTGAGGTGGCTCGTTCTCTTCTGTTTAATATAAATGTTCCTAGACATTTTTAGGACGAGTCTATTCTTATAGCTTTCTATCTCATCAATCGCACGCCGTCCAGTGTCCTTCAACTCCGGACTCCCTTGGATTTTCTTCGTGGTAACTTTCGGGTCTCTACTCTTCCACCTAAGATCTTTGGTTGTGTTTGTTACGTGCATGCTCCTCACCGCCCCAGTGGAAAGTTGGACCCTAAAGCTTGCAAATATATTTTTCTTGGATACTCACCCACCCAAAAGGGGTATCACTGCTATAACCCCTTTTCTCGGAAGAAATTTGTTTCTATGGATATCACTTTTTGGGAATACGAACCTTTTCACCCTCTCTCATCCCCATCTCTTCAGGGGGTGAGTCCTAGGAGGGAAGAGATGTTGACATCTTGCGATTCTAATTCATGGTTATTCCCCCCAACTTACGATAAAACAGGAGAGAATGTTGGTGAGAGGGAGGATGTATCTCCTAGTTCTAGTAATCCTGAAGGGGAAAGAGAAGCAATTGCACCTGGAGAAAGAATAATGTCCGATGCCAGGGAAAGATTAGATAGGCCAGATTTAAAAACTTTTGCTCGCAAGAAAAAGGCCAACCTGGTGCATTACCACAGCTCCAATCCTCGTCACCAGTTCTAGTTCCTGATACTTCAACTGAGTTCCCAGCACCAGTTCTAGTTCCTGATACTTCAATTGAGTCCCCTGGCAAGACTCTTTCCTCTATATCTCTCCTTTTTGATGATCTTGATGTGCCTATTACTCATAGGAAGCCAATCCGAACACATAAAGTGTCAGCTCGATTATGTAGCCAACATTCAATTTCACAATTTGTTTCATATTCTCGTCTGTCTTTTTCGTATTCGGCCTTCTTTTTTTCTCTTTCCTCTATAACAATTCCATAGGGATGGAAGGAAGCTTTTGCTACTCCAAAGTGGAAAGAAGCTATGGTGGAGGAGATGAAGGCCTTGAAGAGAAATGGCACCTAAGAGTTAACACATCTTCCCGTAGGAAAGAAAGCAGTGAC
>NMUG010013038.1:0-10210 GCA_002855965.1 Monotropa hypopitys
CAACAAAATCCGCCAAGATTTGCCCCTTTATGGCTGTACGGGGAATGAATTCGATGTCATATTCACCTAATTCAATGGACCACCCTGCCACCCTCCTAGATAGGTCTGCCTTTCTCAGGACAGACCCAACAGGGTGAGTAGTTGGAACTTTAATTGGATAAGCAAGGAAATAATGTTGTAGTTTACGTGACGTCATAACCAATGCTAGAATTAGTTTCTCCAACGGAAGATACCTGGTCTTTGCATCCAACAAAGTTTTGCTAACATAGTATACTGGAACTTGCCGCTGTTCTGCTTCTTTAATTAACATTGCACTGACAGCATGTTCAGAGACTACAAGGTAGACGGTCAACACCTTACTAGGCTTTGGAGTAGCTATCAATGGTGGAGCCGCTAGATATTTTTTCAAATACTGGAAGGCTGCTTCGCAGTCTGTCCCCCATTCATACTTGGAACTCTTCTTCAGTAACTGAAAGAATGGCCTGCATTTATCCGAGCTGTGGCTAATAAATCGATTCAGTGAGATAACCATCCCTGTCAAGTGCTGGACTTCCTTGGTAGTTCTTGGACTGTAGAGGGTCTGTAAAGCAATGATCTGATCTAGATTAGCCTCAATGCCCCTTCTCGTCACAAGATGGCGCAAAACTTTTCCAGAACTCACTCCAAAGGCATATTTCGAGGCGTTGAGTTTAAGCTTGAATTGCCTTAGGACTTCAAATGTTTTGCACAGATCGACTAGGTGGGAATCTGTCTCCTTGGACTTGACCACCATGTTGTCTATATACACCTCCATGCTTTTGCCAATCAGATCGTGGAACATGAGTGTTGCTAGTCTTTAATAAGTTGCCCCAGCGTTTCTCAACCCAAAAGGCATAACTTTGTAACAATAAAGTCTCAAAGGAGTGATGAATAAAGTCTTTTCCTCGTCAGGCTCATACATCGCAATTTGATGGTAGCCCCTATAGGCATCCAAAAAACTCATGCGCTTGTATCTTGCTGTGGAATCGACCAATTGATCTATCTTAGGCATAGGTAAACTGTCCTTTGGACATGCTTTATTGAGACTAGTAAAATTAACACACACTCCATGTTCCGTTCTTCTTTTTTACTACAACCGTGTTTGGAAGCCACTCAGGGTAATAAACTTCCCTTATAGCCTTAGCTTTCAATAATTTTCCTACTTCCTCCATTACCGCCTCGGTGTGGTGCGCGACAGATCTCCTTCTTCTCTGCATGACTGGGCGGTGGCATGGATCAATGTTGAGATGATGACATATCACACTTGGCTCTACCCCGTACATCTCTGCCGGAGTCCAAGCAAACACATCAATATTCTCCTTCAGCATCTGTTCCAACCCTAAGGCATCCGCTTCAGGGAGTTCTTCCCCAGCAGGAAATACCTATCCTCGTCAGACTCGTGCGCGGGGACCTTTCTCAGGTTTTCCACCACACGTGAGCTAGGATCCACACCAATATCTTCAAGAACCGACTAATCCGGGACTTCGATGGTCTTCACTTGTTCTGCCATCGGGGTATGTTTAATTGATGCCAGAAAACAGTTCTTGGATGACTTCTGGTTTCCCCTTATGCTTTCCACCCCTTTTGGACCAGGAAACTTGAGCACCTGGTGGTATATAGAAGGTATCGCTCCCATTCTGTGAAGCCAGGTACGGATAGTAATGGCGTTGTACGCAGACGGAAGATCTACCACTAGGAACTCCACTTCCTTGGTTACTCGCCCAGCTCGGACCGGCAGGACAATAGAACCCATCAGCTAAATCGGGACTGCGATGAACCCGACCAGATGGATTTTTGCCTCCTTCAAATCCTTCTGAGTTAGCCCCATCTTCCTGAATGCCTGAAAGTAGAGGATCTCGGTTGAGCTGCCCTGATCCACCAGTATTCGCTATGTGTCAAATTTGTTGATGTTGAGATTTATCACCAGAGCATCACTATGCGGGAAGGTGACCCCCTCTGAATTGGCATCTGAGAAATAAATCGGGGCTGCCACAGGGTCTTCTTCTCTCCTTCGTTTCTGGGACAACTTGAGTATGTGTTGCTCTGACGCTTTTTCTCGCTTTTGAGCCCTTGCCTGATCTCGCCTAAGGTGGTCTTCTCCACCATGAATCATATGAATGATGCTTGCAGGAGTCAGGTCCTCATTTGAACAGTCATCTCGCCTTTCCACCAGCCTAGGCCTATCTCCTCTAGCAGGTGTCCAGGCGATATACTGATTCAAATGACCTACTTCTACCAATTCTTTTAGAAATTCTTTAAAGTCCACACACTGCTCGGTCATGTGGTCGTACTGCCGGTGATAACTGCATCTCAGACCAGATGCCTCCATGTCCTCTTTCTTTCCCCTCTGCTTTGCGGGCCATCTCCAAAATGCTTCATTCTGAAGGGGATAAACAAGATGAAAAATGGGGACATTGAACTTGGTTCTAATTGCCTTACATGACTCTGGTCCTGGTCTAGGCATCCTCAAGACCGACAGTCCGACAAAATTTGTCTGCTACACGGCGGGAGCTGGCTCCCTTTGTGCGGGGGAATCCTCATGTTCTGCTAACTTCTTCTTTTTCTTCTTCTTCTTCTTTTCCTCTGAATCCACGAGATTCCTAGTGCGGCCAGCCTCCCTGTACTATTCCTCCTTCAGCTTGGCATGCTATTCCACTCTCTCCATTAGTTCCGGGAAGGCTTCCACGGGATTTAAGGTCAGGGCTTCCCTCAGCTTCTCGCCAAAGGAAAGACCCATCCTAAACATGGAGACGACCTATTTCTCCGTCCAATCTTCGACCTAGTTGTACATCCCAACATACCGACAGGCATAATCCCTTAAACTCTCATTCTATTGCTTTCTCAGCGACGTCAGAGAATCGAAGTGTTTGGGGGTTGCGCGGCTAGTCATGAAATGTCCCACGAATGTCTCTTCTAATTGCTCCCAAGAAGTAATGGATTGAGGAGGGAGCTTGTGATACCATGTTAACGCAGATCGCCCCAAGCTCGAGTCAAACATTCTGAAATATAAGAGGTCATCACCCTCGTAGAGGATGAGAGCATGTTGATAATCCTTTAGGTGTGCGATGGGGTCCACTTTTCTATCATACTTTGGGAAATTGGGAAGAGCGAATCCCCTAGGAATCCTGTACGAAGAAATTTCTCTAGAAAGTGGGGATGAGGTGATCTGCTGCACAGCACGCTTCACCGTCTCCTAGGCAGTTCCCTTACCCCTAATATGTTCGTCAATATACCTCCGCAAATCAACTATGTCTTATGGGGGTGCTGGATTACCCCCTGATTGATTCCTCTGGTTCCGCTGCTCCTGAACAGGACCCCGCCGTCATATTATTTTCTCCCTGAGATCGGTGACAGAGGCCACTGATCTTGCTGGGGTGGCTTCATTCATGTGACTTCTCGTATGACTCTGGTGCTCGCTGAGTTGTTGGGAACCCCTGACCACGCGCCTCCATCTCTGAGGTGGTGGTGGATTCCTTCCTCCTCTGTTGATGGCTTGAACCCGCCCTGGAACATTGGGTTCCATTCCCTGGTCTCCAACATCCCTGGGGTGAGTGTTGACTGTTTGCCTTGCCTGGTTGTCAGAAACATCGACCACCTGTGGCACTCGGTTTACCACCTTGGGTTTCTGCTGCTGCACCAATAGGTTTATTTCCTCTTCCAAATGCCCGATAGTCTAGGCCTGGATCTTGACAATATCTGCCAATTCTTCATATCTGATCGATCTCGACCTCGATCTGGACTGAGAACCCAAATTGGGTCCTACTGTCCTCCTCATCTGAATAACGGTCATCATCCTGCTCGGCGATAAATTCTTCTTCTTCAGCTAGACGCCTGGAATCTGGGACTTCAACTCCCTTCCCCTTGCCATCCTGCTGGCTAGAGCCCCCATGAATGACTCTCCGGAAACGAGATTGACTCCTGGGCTTTCTGGGTGCTGATGGAGGAATTTGGTGCGTCTCCACCGCTCTTCCATCTGCCTCGGTACCCCTATGTTGCCCCTAAATTTCGTTGCTCTGTCCTGCTGCCATCTTTTCAAACTTTGCTCGTATCGGTATTCACTACTCTTCAAATGTTCTTTCCTACAGACGGCACCAATTGTGCGGGGATAATTCTTACCCCTGCAAGGATATTGCTTTGACTTTGATTGACTCTCTGCTTCTTTGTCCTTCTTCTACTGTTGTTTCTGCTCTATTTTCTCTGTTATTCACTTTCACCGTAGATCTGCAACTACAAAAGTTAGATGACCCCCTAGCCAAGTGCTCGAAGGCCCTCCGATAATTAAGTTAGTCCCAGTTATAGAGAAACTCAATCCTAATCAAAGGAATCGAATGCAAAATGTTGAGAGGAGAATTGGGCAGAGTTTCGTTACCAGAGTTTTTCGATCCCCTTGAAGGAAGTAATTGTCTGCTTATATACCTCTCAGACTTTGTCATTAATGCGCCGTTCCATCTCCTTAACTCCTCATTTAAGAAGAGGGAATGAATATAAACAGGAGACTTATCATCTCTCATCTAATTAGTCTGCTAAACTCTTCATTTTCTGCTACTTGGACTTCTCCATATACGTTTCATCACACACATTCAGCCTAATGGCAGTTAGGATGTGTAATGATCAACATCTTACTCGTCAATCATCACCTGAACATCTTGCACATGCCATGCTGAACTGAACATTCCCCTCACTGTGGGTACTTGCCGGGGTGCCATCTATACACTTAGCTAACCAGAGTTGTCGAGATGCCAACCATGGTCCCCTAACATCCATGCCGCACTGCCAGGATGTTCTGCCTATTGGGCCAAACCTAATCCCTTCCAACATATGGATATTGGGCCCACAACGGGCTTCGTCTCATAAACTCATGTCCATGCATTGCTCAAGGGATACTCACCTGGCTAAATCCCCCTTGACCTAGATAGTAGGCCCCTTAACAGGGCTCCCATGCTGCATGGATGTCCGGCCATAGCATGCCAGACCTTATCCTCAGTATGGACTTCCCATGGGCATACTCCTACATGAACCTAAGGAATCCAAATTATATCGCCGAGCTGCTCATATGTCGCACTGCGTAGATGTCAGCTCTGCCGAGCTGACCTAATCCCGCAGTGCTATGTATAGGTAACTATCTTATAATTTGTCCACATTCATACCTGGTGTTCTTCCCGCACTGAATTACTGCCAGGTGTCTGAATCCACATGCCACGTGGCTAATCCAAATTTACCCCACCACAATAACCTTTCGAAAATTTATGTTCCGAAAGTTTCAGTATTCGAAGACTGCAGGAAGGTTTCATGCCAGTGTTCAATATGGCACAACTTTAGAGACAATCCTTATAAAATTCTAAATACAACCATGTATCTTAAGATTATGATTGTAGAAAAGACTACGATTGTAGTTTGATATTTTAAATTAGTTACAGTTTCTAATTTGGTGTTTTAAGATAAATTAGATGATATAACGTATAAATATGAATTTTGGGCAGTGCAGAAAACAAGTGTTATGCGACGATTTCACAGATCAAATGTCGAAGTCACGTTCAAGTACCTTCACACACGACTAATTCACTAGTTAGTCTTTACATATTGAGTAAGTGTATATAAGTGTTTGAGAAGAATACATTATTGCCAATAAAATCTTTATCTCTTTGTATTATACTTACCAAATTATTCTCTTATAAAAAATTATAAAATTCCTTATCTAATAACTTGTGTTTACATAATCTTTTTCTTGTATTTTGATGAAATCTGTTATATTTATCTTCAATTTTTGTATAAAAAACACCTCAAACGATAAAAAGCAAAGTCTATAAACTATAAAGATTGTGAAATGCAGAATCAGAAGCTTGATATCAAGATAGGTTGTGCCGAGCTCATAGCTCGGCACCAAAGGTCAGACCTTAGATCAACTCTGAAGATATAAGCTCGCTGACCTAACCGCAAGGACCTCAGCAGGGGAATTGGTAAGGATAGGATGACCTCAGACATTGGGGATGGGTGCAACGAATATACATCTTTCCTGCCTGCATATTATTTGAACTGAAAACTCTACCAATTCGAAACGGAAAGATGGTATAGCAGCCTATAATCATGGGAGCGTACCGAGTAGATATGGAAATGTTACAGAAGATTGTGGAAACCTTCCTAAAATAGAGGAGGGGTATAAATCTCTAATGAGAGATCACAGTGACAGTATGAACTTCCCCCTTAACCTAATTTCCATTGAATCCCTTTCTCTCTTGACTAACTTAAGCATCGGAGGATCTTTGGTAGGCGTCACACCGGCGTCAAGGAGTGTTCTTGTAGGGCGTGAAGAATAATGGCGAAGGATCCAGAAATCAGCGCCATCAGTTGGCGCCGTCTGTGGGAACGATTCATTTGTTGATGGCAGATTTCTGGACGGTGAACACTTGTTCGGCGGCAGGAGGCGACCACATAGATCTCCCAGTTATACAACGCCAAATCAGATCGTCAACGAAAACTTTGGAGGAAGCGCGCCGGGAAAACCAGACTCTAGAGACTCGAAGGAACAAGACAATCCCGGATCCACCCGTTGAGGTCCAAGGGATACTCCCATAGGAGTTGGAAGGAAGTGTTGGGAGAGTGGATGAAATGGAGAGACGGATAGCGTGGGGATGCTATAATTATTCTGTTAGAAATCGTAGTGAGACGTCAACGTTGGAAAAACTAGACGTCAGGGATGAAGAAAAATTGTTGAGAGGGGAGCCTGTGGAAGAGCTTACCTCATTACAGATCTGGCCTGATGAACTGGACAAAAAGATCGAGTTGGGAACAGGTCTGCAGGGTAGTGAGAGGGACACTTTAATCAAATTCTTGGCAAAAAGCAAAGATGTCTTCGTATGGACGCACGAGGATATGCCCGGGATAGATCCACGAGTCATGGTGCAACGATTGAATATGAACCCAGACCATAGACCTGTCAAACAGAAGAAAAGGACCTTCGCACCTGATAGAAGCAGAGTTGTGGTGGAGGAGGTTGATAAGTTGCTGAAGGCTAAATCCATACGTGAGGTACAGTATCCCACCTGGATCGCTAACGTAGTGATGGTTAAAAAGTCCTCAGAGCAGTGGAGAATGTGTGTTGATTTCAAAGATCTTAACAAGTCATGCCCAAAAGACAGTTTCTCACTTTCTCGAATAGATCAACTGGTAGATGCTACATCTGGGCACGAACTTCTGAGCTTTATGGATGCATTTTCGGGCTACAACCAGATCATGGTGGACGAGAACGACCAGGAGAAGACGGCGTTCATCACTGATAGGGGGCTGTACTGTTACACCGTCATGCCCTTTGGATTGAAGAACGCGGGAGCTATCTACCAGAGGTTGGTTAATAGAATGTTTAAAAACCTGATATCCAAGAATATGAAGGTTTACGTTGACGATATGTTAATGAAAAGTACATAGTGGGCCAGCCACGTAGAAGACCTGGCCCGGGCCTTTGATATTCTAAGGAAATACAGGATGAAGTTAAATCCTGCGAAATGTGCATTTGGAGTGGCATCGGGAAAGTTCTTGGGGTTCATGGTATCTCAGAGAGGGATTGAAGCCAACCCGGAGAAAATCAGAGCAATTTTGGAGATGAAGTCCCCCAGGACAGTTAAGGAGGTGCAGCGGCTCACAGGCTGTGTGGCAGCTCTGAGCAGGTTTGTATCCAGGGCAATGGATAAATGTCGGCCTTTCTTTAAAGTCCAAAAGAAAAGATTTGCGTGGACAGAGGAAAGCGAACATGTATTCAACCAATTAAAGTATTACCTGCAATGCCCTCCATTACTCAACTCAACAACTGATGGGGAGGAACTATTTCTGTACATAGCGGTGACCTCATATGCAGTCAGCTCGGTCCTAGTACGAACAGATAATGGTATTCAGCATCCAGTCTACTATACGAGCAGAGCACGGAGAGGATCAGAGACAAGATATCCAAAAATAGAGAAGGTGGCGTTCACGATAATCACTGCGGCCAGGAGGTTGAGGCCTTATTTTCAGTCGCATCCCATCAGCGTTCTAACTGACATGCCCCTCAGAAGGTCCCTCCACAACCCGGATACGTCAGGACGTCTCATTCAGTGGTCCTTAGAGCTGGGAGAGTTTGACATAGATTACAAGCCTAGGTGCTCGATGAAGGCTCAGGCTTTGGCAGATTTCGTGGTGGAATACGCAGCACCAGATGATGAGGTCAATAAAAGAAATGATAAAACATGGCTCCTGCACGTCGACGGGTCAGTAACAAACAAGATGAGTGGGGAAGGAATAATGCTAACCTCGTCGGATGGAGAAAAGCTAAAGTACGCATTAAAATTCGAGTTCAATGCCACAAATAACCAAGCATAGTACGAGGCTTTGGTACTTGGTCTCCAAATTGCACAGTTCATCGGATTGAAGCGTCTGGTCGTGATGAGTGATTCTCAGCTCGTGGTGGGCCAATTTAATGGAGAATTTGAAGCAAAGGAAGAAACGATGGAGAAATACCTACGAGTAGTCAAGCTCCTGGCCCAGAAGTTTGACGCGTTTTCAATATCTCAGATACCAAGGCTGGAGAACCAAGAAGCTGACCTATTATCCAAGATAGCTACCTCGACGGAAGAGCCCCCTCCGGAGGGGATACTGATTGAGGTGCTAAAATCCCCAAGCATGGGGGGAGACAAGCAGCTGATCATGACAATTGATTATTCAAATTCATGGGCTGAGTCCATTTTCAAATACCTTAGAGCGGGAAAATTGCCAGAAGACAAACAGGAGGCCAGAAAGCTCAAAATCCGTGCAGCAAGGTATACATTGATGGGTGACGTTCTATACAAAATAGGATTTTCCTTACCATATCTCAAATGTCTAATGAAAGGGGAGGCCAACAGAGCTATGGAGGAAGTGCACGGGGGCATTTGCAGAGCCCACCTCGGAAGCAGAGCTCTCGCCCATAAAATTATTCGATTGGGGTATTATTGGTCCACCATGCAGAGCGATTGTGCATCGCTGGTTAGGAAGTGTGATTCTTGTCAGCGATTTGCTAATATCTCCCATTTGCCTCCCACTGAGATGAGTCCAATGAGAGGACCTTGGCCTTTCGCTCAATGGGGTATGGATTTCATAGACCCCCTCCCCAGGGGAGCAGGGCAACGGAAGTATGTGGTAGTGGCGATTGACTACTTCACAAAGTGGGTTGAGGCTAAGGCTTTACCCACCATCACTTCCCGCGTCACCATTTCGTTTCTTTGGCAGAATATTATTTGCAGGTTCGAATTACCTAGGGTGTTGTTGGTAGACCTAGGAAAACAATTCGATAGTTCAGAATTTAAGGATTTTTTTGCAGAGAAGGCCATACACGTAAACTTCACGTCTAAAGCATATCCTAGAGCTAATGGACAAGCCGAAGTCATTAACCGCGAAATAAAGAAAGGCATCAAGAAAAGATTAAAGTCGGCAAAAGGGGACTGGCCGAGCGAGCTGCATCATGTGTTATGGGCCTTTCGTACCTCGCCCAGGTCAGCTACAGGTGAGACGCCATATTCCCTCGCCTTTGGATCGGAGGCGGTGGCTCCCATTGAAGTGGAATTGTTAAACTACAGAACTGCGTCATCTGAGGAAGCAGAAAATTCAGAAGAACTTAAGGCTGAGCTGGATCTTATTGAAGAAAAGAGAGAGAGGGTAGCAGCAAGGGTCACCGTCTATCAGCAAAGAATGGCAAAGTATCACAATGCCAGGGTCCAACCCATATCATTCCAACCTGGAGACTTAGTTTTGAGGAAGGTAGACCCCACGGAGAAGAAGGTGAAGCAGCTCCAACCCAACTGGGAAGGACACTATCAAATCATCAGGCATTCCAAAGTAAGGGCATATCGACTCAAGACCTTAAGAGGGAAAGAACTGCCAAATCCCTGGAATGCAGAATATTTGAAGAAATATTACAGGTAATGTGTTGGAGCTAAAACTTATTGATTGCTATTGTATTGCATTTTGTTTACATCTTGTTACCACGAAGAGTTGAACCTTAACCCCAAATTATGATTTTGCTACTTTTGGTGATACCAACTCACTGTCAATGTACAAGTCGTAGATTCTGTAAGTGTTATGATCAAATACGAATGAAAGGCTTCGTTAGATTCCTATCTCTTGTGTATCCATAGACAGGCGAATAGTGCTAAGGCACAAGCCAACCCAGCACCACGGTGCAGCTCAG
>NMUG010013039.1:0-10209 GCA_002855965.1 Monotropa hypopitys
AACGGAAATTCGGCAGAGGTTCGGCTAGTCGGTAAGGTTTTTCGGCTTATCGGAAAGAGTTTACTTGGATGTTTGGATTTTGAGTTTGAGGTTTTGGACTTTTGGTTGCTGGTTTTAGTATGTGAGGACTGATTTGAGGAGTTTTGTGTGGATGAGTAGTGGTTAGGATGAGTTTAGGATGGTTTAGGCATGATTTAGGCTAGGTAGGGTGATTTTTGGAAATGGCAAAGGTATTCCGTTTGGAACAGAATGTGGAGAGAGTGTTGGGCAAGAATTTGGCACCTCTGAATCCTCTTCCCAATGGCCAAGGAGTGGCCTGTTTTTATAGGAGGCTATCGCATCTATAGATGCGACAGCAATGTCATCATGACAACCAGCTCCTTTGGATGGGAGCTGGGGTAGTTTGGCACATTTTGGATGGATTTAGATGGCTTGTTCGAGCCTGGAATGGCCTTTCCCTATTTTAGGGGAGAATTTCCTTTTAATTTCCATTTAATTTCATACATTGCACTGCTCTAAATCGGAACTCTCCGAGCTGCCTGCTCTGTGGCGTCGCGGGTCCTGTTGCCGAGGAAATTGATGTCGCCACAATTTTGATTGGCTTGAATCATGAATTTTAAAATTGTCGCCGTCGAAATCAGACGATTCTTCAAGAGCCGCTTATTTTCCGACCCTTTCTCCTCACACAGAATTTCTCGGATTGTGCTCATTTCACCATCGTGAGATAATTTGCAGAAACTGACATGCAGTAAATCTTTGTCTCTTCGTCAAGACTCCATGAAAAATCAGTTTGCATATTTTCGATGCCGACTTGTCATTCCTTGATGCTCCGAACGTAATGACGTTCGGATCCGAATAAATCCCATATTTTTACCCAATGACGTTGGTGATCATGCAGATTTCTCAGTAATGATTTTACGGTCGATTTTCTATTGAGAGATTAAATTTCGGACATTCATGTGAGTTTCTGTTGATACCGGCCTGGAGTGCATGTTGTGCGTCAGCTTCTTCGGTGTTTGCTTACCGTTTGTCGCAAATCGCACGTTGTTTTCAAAATCTAACTTTAGAAGAATGTTCTCTGACCCTTGGCCGACGTTTGTTCATTGATAAGTCGTTTGTGTCTGTTGCCGGTCTTGCTTGTGAGAAAGTTCAGATATGCCGGGAATGCGTTTTGATCCGTTCTGAGTCTGATTTGACCGGTTTTGAAGTTGACTAATTTATTCTGGCCTTGACTTGACTGATTTCAGGTAGTGAGCCAAAATGGGGTATCAACAGCAATGCAAGGAATATAAGTAGTGCAATGCAATGGATCTCATTATATTTAAAACATTTCCTTTTCTTTCCAAAGTTCCACATTTTGCTCATCATAGAGAAAAGTAATAAGACACTTATGTTTGACCAAGACTCGAGACAAGATAACGAGTATAACCAACATTTTCCAAACATTGGCCTAGACAAGGCCAAAAAGGATAAAGTGTCCAAGTACCACGTCCGACATAGTTTAAACGACTCATTTTGTTACTTTCAAAATATTGGTTTCTAGTATACCAATTTCCGACAATTTCCAAGGAGATTGGTTTATAACATACCAATTCCTTAAACGATCAAAGTAACTCATTTTCGTTATTCCAAACGTATTCCAAGTGTTCCAATTTAATTTCTTCACCTTTTATACAATAAGGGCAGTATAAATCCATAAGTAGAGTTTCGGCTAATTTCCGAGATAGTTGGGGATCAACCAACTAACCGATACTTCTAAGAATTTCCCAACTCGTTCGGAGGGTCCTGCAAACCCCCATTGTGCAATGTCGTGGGTTCTAAACAAGCCACCCAAGGTACCAAAATCCGGCTCCCCGAATCATCTAGCCAACTCAAGTTCCCAAGTTCAATCATTATTCAAGTGAAGGCCAAAGGCCAATTTCCAACAACGTGAATATTTTTCCACCTTTCTTCCAAAACATTTCTTTTCTTTCCAAGAGGTTCCATTCGTTCCTTAAAACGATTATTTCGTTCGATTTATAATAAAAACATGTCAAGAAACTGTTTTAGATCAACAACCACGCAAGAGTGTCCAAACAAATCAATTTCCAGAATTCGATTTCATAAAAACTACGACACACTTTTTATAAAAATTGGGGCTTTTCACAATCGAATTAGAAATCGAACGACCAACAACCTAGGGATTTCGCAAAGACCCTAGTCGACACCCAAAACTGACCAATTGACGCGAACGACGACTCAAGAACGTGATTTTGTACAAGTGTCCAAACTATAAATTTTAGTACAACAGGGAGAGGGAAAATAAGAAGACCAATACCACACACGAGAGGGACAGAGAACTCTACCTTAGTTAAAGCTAGCCGGAGAAGCCCGCGGGAAAAGTCCGACGGCAACCTGCTGATGCGAAGCTTCAAACGTCGCGCGTCACTGCTCATCATCGCTCGCCTAGACTGACACCTAGAGAACCCAACAAAAAATCACTAACTGACGATAAACAATTCAGAACAATGAAAAGAGAGGAACAGAGGCTTACCCACTGACGTGAAGCCTCAATCGTCGCATGACACCATCCGTCCATCCTTCGTTGTATCTCACCGCACCTCAATGCCCATCAGTCGTTGATGCCGAACACTCTTCCGTCGCACCACAACACTCATCACTGCAACCAAACCCACCTCGCGCAACCGTCAAACCATCACCCGCCACCGCTACTCCGCCACCACAGCCCATGAGTCACCACCAACACCACCATCATCACAGCCACCACGCACACTATACCACCATACCACACCATACACCATTGCACGTGCGAGGAAGGAGGGGGAAAAAGGGTGGTGGGGCGTAGGAGATGGAGAGAAGGAATGCTCGGGTGGGAGGGAGAGAGGGAGAGCACGGGTGAGAGGGGAGCTCGGGAAGAGGGGAGGGAGAAGAGGGAGAGCCGAGAGTGAGAGGAAGGAGGAGGAGTTCGGGTGAGGGAGAGGGCTGGAGGGATTAGGGTGAGGGGGAGAGATCCAAGAGTGGGAGAGATGAGGGAGAAGGGAAGATAGGACAGGAGAGTTTGGTGACGCAACTGTCACGACCCAATCTCACATGAGTCATGACCGGTCAACGAGCAAGCTCGCTAAAGACCCTTTTAAATAGAGTTTAGGGATCCAACGAACAATTTTAGATTGAATAATAGCAGAAAAGCGTGAATTAACCCAGAGAGTGCATTACTAGCAAATAAAAACCCACATCAGTTCATTGATTAGCTTTGATGATACAATAATCAAGCCCCAAGGGCTAATACATAGAGATAGCCAAAACAAAGGTGAATTAAACAACTTCCGGAACTCCTACTCTTCAAAACCTGAAAAGAATTTTATAAAAACACATAAGCTATAAAGCTAGGGTGAATTTAATACATGTCCGGCCCACAAGTTTCATGGACAACCCAGATTATCTCTTGCAAGTAAAATTGTTTCAGACAACATAGTATGATTGGCTCAATAGCCTCAAAGGTAGTATCAATGACCCATTCCGGTCATTTTAGATTTTCGGCATCTTTCATTCATGAACCTGCAATAAGAGCATATTGATTGCATTGGGTAAACCACCCGAGTAGTATGACTGTCAACCAGTATCATTCAAATAATCAATTACAGCCTCCACGGTACCAGAAAACAAGGGGAGCTACCCCACAATTTGCAAAGTGGTATGATATCATCCAATGACCATCTGGTTTGGTCCCAACCTTATAGCCTGTCCATGCATGCATGGTATCTGATCCTGTCCCCAGCATCCGGACTCTTATCCATTTTTGACCGTATTCTGTGGCCATGACATGTCCGTGCCGAGAATCACATAAAATAGTTTCCACATTATGCTTGTCCACGTATAAAAGGGTTTATCACAAGTTCTTCTCTTTTCTTTTGCAAGATGTTAACATAATAGGTTTTCTTGGCTTAATAGCCAAAAGACGTACTTTATCAAATGGGAGAACGAGTAAGCAAAATACGAGTAGAAGGGACATGTACAAAATTCACCTTTTATCTTGGGTTGGTTTCCTTTGGAATTAACACTGCAAATCTGCCAATAAAACATAAGTAATATAATTATAAGCTTTGTCGAACTACTAAGGCTTCTGCCGAATAGAAAGAGTCACAAAAAGGGGGGGGGTACAGCCGAACTGAGCTGTCGGTCTAATGGAAGATCAGATTGCTCTGACCGACTAGCCGAGCTCCTGATGACACAAGGGACCGAAGGCCTTCTGTCCGAAGGACAGTGGCTGGCTGACGGGGGTTCTGGACCAAAGGGTCCGATTGCCGAGCAGAGGGCTCCAGGCTAGGGTTTGGCCGAGCAGGGTTCTGCCGAGCTGGCAGACTCTAGGCCGAGCAGGTGGTGAGCTAAAGGACTTCTGCCGAGCTGATAGATGGCCGAGCAGAAAGTGCTGAACAATTAGAAGAGCTTTTGGTCTAAGGTTGTGCAGGGATTTGAGCGTTCGGGCAAATGACTGGTCGAAAAGGTTTGCAAGGTCAAAATAATGGCTTCTGGAATATTTGCCGACCAAGCTGAGACTTGGCCGACCTAAATGGCCGGGTCTCATGCCAACGCTCTTCCGAGCAGAAAGCACAACCTTACTGCCGAACACTGGAAAACATAGAACGAGACCAGAGGACTAAGGATTTACCTGAGGTCACTAGCTATTCGGGCAGACTTCTGCCGAACAGAGCACTCTGGTGGAAAGCTGGTCCGGACAATGGTTGTTGCCTTGCTGGAGGGTCTAGCCGAACAGGGGTGGGTGGTTCGGTAGGGTTACTTGAGAAATGTTCCAAGTGTGGAGCTTGGCCGAACAGAAGGACGTCGGCAACAGAGGTTCTCTCACTTTCTCTCTAGAATAAGTGCTCAGGAAGAAATGTTGGTGTGGGACTTGAATGCTCCAAAGGGCTGGTATTTATAGGGGTTGGGAGGAGTCTGGGGTGGTAGGTGAGCATTAAATGCGGATTGGATCCTTCCTTATCTTTGCCGAAGGGGTCAGGGAAACGTCCCATCGAGGTCAGGCTCTGGCACCTGCAGGTCAGTCTGCAACCTGCAACTGAGTTGTCCCATCGCGTTAGGTGGCGGCGTCAGTCCGGATGGGACATGCGGCAGAGCTGCCGCGCAGCCAGTTGAAGAGTGGGTCCGGGCTGGGCTGGTCAGCTGGGCCGACCTGGTTTGGTCCAGCGTGGAGGGTTCGGACTGAGTTGGTCCGGACGGCTTTGGGGTTGGTTTCTTTGGGCTTTTGACACCTTTTCTTCTTCCTTCTAATCCATTTGGGTTCTTAGCCTAACTTCAACTTTACAAATTCTAAATTCATATTACTCCTATTCATCCTCGAAATAATTTCAAATAAACCGCTAAAAATATATTAAATTTATTTAATATTTAATTATTCGGGTCGGGGCCTCACATCCTACCCTCCTTAAAGAAAGTTTGGCCCCCAAACTTGAAATAACTCACTTTTAGAAAACTTAATGACGAAAATAAAAGGAATATACCTTTATTTGAATAATTTCGGGTACTTCTGGCGCATATCGATCTCTTTCTCCCAAGTGGCTTCATTTCCAGACTGGTTCTCCCACCACACTTTGACTAAGGGGATTACCTTGCTCCGAAGCTTCTTCTCACGTCGATCTAGAATTTTGACTGGCTTCTCTTTGTAGGATAGATCCTTCTCGATTTCGATCGCGGGCTGCTCTAAGACATGCTACGGGTCTACTAGATACTTGCGAAGCATAGATACATGGAAAACATCGTGCACATTGGCTAACTCTGGTGACAACGCTAAACGATAGGCGAGGGGACCGATTCTCTCGAGAACTTCGAATGGACCAACAAATCTAGGAGTTAACTTTCTTCTCTTCCCGAATCTGATGACGCCTTTCATTGGTGATACCTTGAGGAATACCTTATCGCCTTCTTGAAACTCCAATTCTCTGCGACGAGTGTCGGCATAGCTTTTCTGACGATCCTGGGCTGCTTTTAGTCGATTCTGAATAGTCTTGATCTTCTCGGTAGATTCCTGCACGATCTCTGGTCTTGTCAACTCTGCATTTCCAACTTCTGTCCAACATGATGGTGTCCTGCATCTCCTCCAGTATAGTGCTTCAAATGGTGCCATTCCTATGCTTGCTTGGTAACTGTTTTTGTATGCGAATTCGGCTAGCGGTAGGTGCTCTTCCCAGCTTCCTTGGAATTTCAGTGCGCAGGCTCGCAATAAATCTTCCAGCATCTGAATGGTTCTTTCTAATTAACCGTCCGTCTGGGGATGAAAGGCGGTGCTGAAGTTGAGCGCTGTTCCCATTGCCTTCTGGAGTGATTTTCAAAATCTGGATACGAATCGCGGGTCTCTGTCGGATGTGATGGATACTGGTGTTCCGTGTAGTCGAACGATCTCTTGGAGATAGGTGGTTGCCATCCGGTCCATTGAGTAAGTGTTCTTGATCGCGATGAAGTGAGCAGATTTGGTTAGACGATCTACTATTACCCATATGGCGTTGTTTCCCTTCCTTGAGCATGGCAATCCTACGACGTAATCCATAGTGATATCCTCCCACTTGAACTTCGGGATAGGTAAGGGTTGCAATAATCCGGCGGGCTTCTAACGAATAGCTTTGATCTTTTGACACTGCAGGCATCGACTGACGTAGTTGGTTATGTCGCGCTTCATTCCCATCCACCAGTAATATTTATTTAGATCTTGATACATCTTGGTTTGACCGGGGTGAATTACGAACTTCGAGTGATGGCCATCATTCATGATCTTCTTCTTGATTCCTTCGTCGTCGGGGATGTACAAACGATTCCTAAATCGGAGAATTCCATCGGTGAGGGTGAATTCGCTTTCAGGGGTGATTCCTTCACTGATCTTTATGAGATTTGGGTCGTTCCTTTGTCCTGACTTGATTTCTTCTAAGATAGTCGGTTCTGCAATGATGGTATTGAGGTGTCCATGCTGTAGACAATCGAGCTCCTTCTTTCCTTTCCTACTTAGGGCATCAGCGACAGTGTTGGCCTTTCTAGGGTGATATTGGATGTTGAGGTCATAATCTTTCATCAGCTCCAGCCATCTTCGTTGCCTGAGGTTTAGCTTCTTCTGGGTGTAGAGATACTTTAAACTTTGATGGTCGGTGAATAGGTTACAGGTGACTTCATACAGTTAGTGGCGCCAAATCTTCAAAGCGAAAATTACTGCGGCTAGCTCCAAGTCGTGAGTCGGGTAGTTCTTTTCGTGAGGCTTTAGCTGTCGGGAAGCATAAGCAATAACTTGACCTTGCTGCATCAGAACACATCCGAGTCCCTTGAGTGACGCATCGCTGTAGACTTCGAAGTCTTTTCCTTCCTGAGGTAACACGAGAACAGGTGCGGTTGTGAGTCGATTCTTCAGTTCCTGGAAGCTTCCTTCTATGGCCTCTGACCAAACAAATGGTCCTCCTTTCTTTGTCAGCTCCGTCATCGGGGTTGCGATCTTCGAAAAATCTTTGATAAATCTTCTGTAATAGCCGACGAGTCCAAGAAAACTACGAACTTCGGTTACTGAGGTTGGCTTGGGCCATTCTTGGATTGCTCCTATCTTTTGAGGGTCCACTGAGATTCCACGTTCGTTGATGATGTGCCCGAGAAACTGAATTTCTGTGAGCCAGAGCTCGCATTTGCTGAACTTGGCATAAAGCTTCCTCTCCTTCAGGGTTTGCAAAACGATCGATAGGTGCTTCGAATGTTGCTCTTCGTCTTTGGAGTAGATGAGGATGTTGTCAATAAATACGATCACGAAATCGTCGAGGTAGTCGGTGAAGATCCGGTTCATTAGGTCCATAAAGGCTGCAGGTGCATTGGTGACGCCAAATGGCATAACTAAAAATTCGAAATGACCATACCTGGTACGAAAAGCTGTCTTCTCCACGTCTTCCGTCTTAACCTTAAGCTGGTGATATCCTGACCGTAGATCGATCTTTGAGAATACTCTGGCTCTTTGCAGTTGGTCGAATAGGTCGTCGATTCTCGGTAACGGATACTTGTTCTTGATAGTAACCTTATTTAGCTCCCGATAGTCGATGCAGAGTCTCATTGTTCCGTCTTTCTTCTTTACTAGCAAGACAGGTGCTCCCCACGGTGATGAGCTTGGTCGGATGAAATCTTTATCTACCAATTCCTAGAGTTGTGCCTTCAATTCCTTCAATTCTGTGAGTGCCATCCGGTAGGGTGCTTTTGATATTGGTTGGCTTCCTGGAATAGTTTCGATACTAAATTCCACTTCTCGATCAACGGGTATTCCTGGAAAGTCTTGGGAAAAAACATCGGGAAAATCACGGACTACAAGGATATCGGACACCGAACGATCATTTGATGTTGTAGACAAAATGCTGCAAAAGTAGCCTTGAGATCCTTTCTGCAGAAGTCGACGTGCATGAGCCATGGATACAAAACATGGGGGTGATGAGACTTTCTCTCCTTCAAGCTTGTCTTCTTCTTCTCCGAGTCCGGTGAAGACTATACACTTCTCTGCGCAATCAATCTTGGCCTTGAATTGGGACAACCAATCCATTCTAATAATTGCATCGAAATGGGACATGGCTAGAGGGATAAAATCAATCGAGGTAGCAGTTCCATTCATCGAAACGTCGCAATTCCTAAGAATAGATGAGCATATGACTCCCTTGCTCATGGGTTGAGATACGAGCAAGTCGAAACCTAACGGTTCAAGATTTCTATCGATTTTCTGAGAGTGGGGTTTCGAAATAAACGAATGAGTAGATCCTGAATCAAATAATGCATAGGTGGGGATTCCACAGACAAGAATTCTACCTGCCACCACGGCTTCGTCTTTGCGGGGGTCTATGGGGACTAAGGCAAAAGCCCTTCCCTGACGCTGGTTCCGGTTGTCATGATGATTGCTCTTGGCGTGCCCACGGGTATCATGTTGCCCCCAGTTGCTAGTTTTGGACAATCTTTCTTGAAATGACCTTCATGGCCACAGCCAAAGCATGTTAAAGGTGCTCTACTTCCGTTGCCTTGATTTCCCATCCTTCTCTGATCATCTCTCCTTCCTCCAAAGTTTGCCTTCTTTTGTGGGATAGCTTTCCTAGGTGCTTGGTGTTGCCTCTTTCGCTCTTGATAACGCCTTGATTCCTCCACATCTTGCTCGACTAATAAGGCTCGATCAAGAACGTCAGCATAAGATAATTGAAGGGGTCGCACCACCTTTCGAAGCTCTGGTTCCAATCCATCCTCGAAGCGTCTTGCCTTCATTTCTTCAAATACCACTAGATGCGGAGCATAGGCAGCAAGAATCGTAAACTCGGTCTCGTAGGCAGCAACCGTCATCATTCCTCGTTGCTTGAGATGCTCGAATTCCATTCGCTTCGCCGTCTGCATTTCCCTAGGCATAAACTTCTATCAGAAAACCTCCAAGAATCTCTCCCAGCTCATCTCTGGCTCCATGGCATTCTTCAAATTCCACCAGCGGTTTGCTTCACCTTCCAACAGATATGATCCGATCTCTACCTTCTGCTAATCAGAACACCTTAGAAATCGAAATTTCTTCTCCAGAGCCGCGATCCATTCATTTGCCTTTACTGGGTCCATTCCTCCTTGGAAGGTAGGGGGTTTCAGCTTCAGAAATTCCTTCACTACTGTGAGGTTATCCGCTTGCTCGACTGGGTCGACTAGTGCTTCCTCCTCGGGGTTAGGTGGCTCGTTTACGGGTCCCGGGTGGTTGAGATATTGGTTAAGCATCTCATGTTGAGTCTGAACTATTCCAGTTAGCATTTGGACCATGTCGCGAGCTCAGCTACCTCGTCGTTTTCTCAATTGACTCCTTGACCATTGCGGGTGTTAACCATTCTGCTTTCGAAAAAGATCTTATAGTTAGAGCTATAATAAGATTTGATTACTTCATGATAATAGCGTTCGAACACAGGCATAACAACTGAAATTTAAGACATGCTAGATGCTATGGTAATCGAATACTAAAGCACTACTCACTATCCAAGTTGGGCCATTCGTAGGGTGAGTATATCCATTCTTCTCGATTAACATCAATGACTTCTTCATTTTCTTCCTCCTCGTTTTCGCTCGGGTCTTCCTCAGAGTCGTCTTCGGGATTGACCTCAAAGTCAAGGCCCCAACCTTCATTGTGTCATTCCATAGGCTCTCCCTCTCCTTCAGCCGCTTCTTCTTCTTCTTCAGCTT
>NMUG010013040.1:0-10209 GCA_002855965.1 Monotropa hypopitys
CAAAAGGGCAACCTGTTATCGATAACCACAAACCTGTTATCGATAACCGAACTCTCGGAACTTTCTATGGGGTTCGGGGGACAGCCCGTTATCGATAACCACAAGGCCTGTTATCGATAACCAGATTCGCTGAACCAAAGGAAGAACTGCTGTGAGGTAAATCGGGCATAACTTCTTCGTCCGATCTCCGATTGCGACGATTCAAATTGCGTTAGATTCCAAACGAAATTCTCTACAACTTCTATGAATACTAAATTTCAATTCTCGGAAAATGTCGGGGTAGTAATGGGCCTCGAACGCCCTCGGCACATTGCCGGAATGACCAAAATCCCACGAACTTAATACTGGTGATCCTTACCACCCTAAATCACTAGATTATCATCTATCGAACCTCGTCCTTCATTGAATATATAAAAAAATATCTTTTATTCTAAAAAAAATATATTTAAAATTCTAGGTCGTTACAACATCTTCGTTCTGAGTGTCCTCAGGTGACTTGTTATGATTGCGGGCAGTCAGGTCATGTGTCCAAGGCATGTCCATCTAAGGGCAATGATCGTAGTGAGGCGGGTTTAGTGCAGCAACCCCGCCAAATTCAGCAGCAGACTCAGTCTCAACAGTAGCAATAGTTTCAGAGGACTCCTGTACAGTCTAGTCAGGGATCCAGATTTGTGAGGCGAGGTCCATCTGGACCAGGTCAGTCTTCAGGCCAGCGCGGTGGGGCAGGCCAGACTCAGGTGACATAGGGCAGAGTGTATGCAGTTCCTGCAGTGGAGCAGCCGACTATTCCAGACGTCACAGAGTCTTCAGTTTTTCGCGGTATGGTTCTTGTCTATCATTCTTGGGCTTCTGTTCTTATAGGTTCAGGCGCATCTCATTATTTCTTGGCATTCTCTTTTGCATCGGAATTGGGTTTGGAGTTGGAGGCTTTCGATCCTGCCCTTATAGTGGAGTCTCTGGTGGGTGGTCGCATTCCCTTAAGTTATATGTGCCGTTAGTGCGAGTTGACTATCTCTGATCGTTGTTTCACGTTTGATTTTATCGTTCTCGATATGGAGGGTTTTGTTCTTATCTTGGGCATGGATTGGCTATCCTCGCATCATGCCACTATCGACTGTTATCATCGCAGAGTTCTTATTCGTGATGCAGACAGGGAGTATTTTTATTTCATGGGAGATCATCGTGAGCCCATGGCTTCATCCTTCCTTGATCCGAAAGATTCGTCTTCAATACACCGTTTGCTGGTTAGCTTAGCATTAGATGACGACGTTGCGGGTCGTATCGATTTACCATTTGTGGTTAGCGATTTTGCTGACATCTTCCCGGAGGAATTACCTGGTTTGCCTCCAACGAGAGACGTTGAGTTCTCTATTGATCTTGTTCCTGGTTTGGCGCCTATATCCGTTCCACCTTATCGTTTTGCGCCAGCCGAGTTGAGAGAGTAAAAATCTCAAATTATGGAAATGTTCGAGTTGGGCTTTATTCATCCAAGTTCATCTCCATGGGGAGCACCTACCTTGTTCGCAAAGAAAAAGGATGGAACTCTCTAGAAGTAGAGAGAGAATGCACTCCCCTCGGCTAAAATTTTTTCCCCTCAACCCCAGCTTAGCTGTAGGGTTTTTCCTATGGTGTCTTGTGTCGGCTTGACCGATTGTCCGAATGAAAGTGGCGATGAAGGGAGAGGCAGCAGAGGCAACAATGTTTTTATTCTGGGCATCGGTTCGAGTGAGGGGGAGCAGTTTCGTTTTGGGTGAGGCTAGTTCTGGGGTCTATCAAGGCTGAGGGCGACGGGGTCGTGGCTAAGAAAGGGCTGCAATAGGGGTCAGAGAGGTGAGGAGGAGGGAGTGCAGGGTAGGTTCCTAGCATGAGGTTTCCAGATCGGGATCTGCTTTGGTTTTTCCTTATGGCGGCGAGGGGTGGAGTCAGGGGTTCGGGGAGCGCGAAGTGGAGGGAGGCTGGGGGAGGGGAGGAGATCGGCGGCTTCTGGAGGTTTGCTATGGTGTTGAGGTGGGGAGGCGAGGATGGAGGTAGGTGGTAGTTGGCGGCGTGTTAGCTGAGGGTGGCGGAGTTAGGCAGCAGGGCGGCGGGGGGAGGGGGGGTATGAACAGCAGTGTTGTGACGCGGCTTGGGTCATTCGTCGGCAGCGGTTTTCAAGGTTGTTTTGCTACGGCGGCGGGTGGCGGTTCGAACTTCTGGTGTTCTCGTGGTGGTGCTAGTGCGGCGGCATGGTGGGTGGCGGGTAGTATTCGTCTAGGGTTTGCAGGGGTTTTATTCCATGGCATCAGTTTTTTTTTCTCTTTTTTTAATTTCTTTTAGTTCTTGTTTCAGCTGAAGCCTTGGCTGTAAGGTTCTTGTGTTATTTTTTGTTAGCGAGTAGGTGTAGGTTAGATGTGGTATTTTCTGCTGTTTGGATGGTAAGTTGCTGTTAGGCAGTGTATGTATTTTCGACTGTTTCATTATTATACACATTAATAATATTTGACTTTTTAAAAAAAAAAGGATGGCACACTTCATTTGTGTATCGACTACAGGAAATTGAATCGTATCACTATCAAAATTCGTTATCCTATGCCGAGAATAGATGATCTTTTCGACCAGCTGCCAGGGTCGACGTGTTTCTCGAAGATCGGCTTGAGGTCGGGCTACCATCAGTTGTGTATTTTCCAGGAAGATATTCTGAAAACCGCCTTTCGTACTCGTTATGGACATTTTGAGTTCGTGGTTATGCCGTTTGGGCTGACTAATGCGCTAGCTACGTTTATGGACTTGATGAATCGTATTTTCCATCCCTATCTTGATCAGTTCGTTGTCGTATTCGTAGATGACATTTTGGTCTATTCTGCCACTTCAGAGGAGCATGTCGGGCATCTTCGCATTATTCTCGAGCTTTTGAGGGAGCACCAGTTGTATGCGAAGCTGCGTAAGTGTGAATTCTGGTTACCCGAGGTGAAGTTCTTGGGCCATGTCGTGTCCCAAGAAGGAGTTTCTGTCGATCTGTCAAAAGTAGATGCCGTTGTTACTTGGCCGAGTCCAACTAACGTGTTCGAGATTCGAAGTTTCTTGGGTCTTGCTGGTTATTATCGCCGTTTCGTTCTTGATTTCTTCCGTATTGCGGCTCCAATGACTCGTTTGACGAAGAAGGATGTTCGTTTCGTTTGGGATGATGCATGTGAATCTGCGTTCCAGGAGCTAAAGGGTCGTTTGATTTCATCACCGATCTTGATTGTGCCCGAGAGAGGTGTTGATTATTCCGTTTATTGTGACGCTTCACAGGAAGGTTTGGGTTGCGTGCTTATGCAAAATGGCAAGGTTGTCGCTTATGGTTCTATGCAGCTAAAGACGCACGAAATAAACTATTCGACACACAATTTGGAGCTTGCTGCGATCATATTTGCATTGAAGAGTTGGAGAAACTATCTTTATGGTGAAAAGTTCGAAGTCTTCTCGGATCATAAAAGTCTTAAGTACCTGTTCACGCAGAAAGAGTTGAATTTGAGGCAGCGTCGTTGGATGGAGCACCTTGAAGATTATGATTTTGAGCTTCAGTATCACCCAGGAAAGGCAAATGTTGTTGCTGATGCCTTGAGTCGTAGGTCGTGTCGCCTAGCTCACATGGCCATTCTCTAGTGGAAGAGCGTTTCCGGCTTGGGAGATTTCGTTTTGCACGCCGAAGAGGTTGAAGGTGGTGCTACGTTATGCAACCTGACTATCCATTCTGACTTATCTCGACGTGTTATTGAGGCACAAACCGCAGATGATGAGGCTTTGAGATTTCATTCTCGATGTTCATTTAGTGAGGCTCCAGTTGGTTGGGCTATTTATGAAGATGGAAGCATTCGCTTCCAAGGGAGACTTCTTGTACCATTGCCGTGTCGCCAGAAAATTCTTCATGATTTCACCATTCTCCTTTTGCTGTGCATCCCGGTGGTGATAAGATGTATCATTCAGTTCGTCGTCAGTTTTGGTGGCCGGGAATGATAAAAGATATTGCGTTGTTCATGATGAGATGTTTGACTTGTCAGCAAGTTAAAGCCGAGCATCAGCGTCCGAAAGGATTGTTACAGCCGTTGCCAGTGCCAGAGTAGAAGTGGGATCATGTCACCATGGATTTTGTATCAGGTTTTCCGCGATCGCAAGCTGGGAAAGATTCTATTTGAGTCATCATCGATAGATTGACCAAGTCCGCTCACTTTTTACCTATCTGTTTATCTCAGTCCGTGGATTCTTTGAGTCGTTTGTACATTCGTGAGATCATTCGTTTTCATGGGGCACCGTTGTCTATCGTGTCCGATCGTGATCCATGTTTTACTTCTCTCTTTTGGAGGAGCTTGCAGAAGGTCTATGGTACTGAATTGCATTTCAGTACAAGCTTTCATCAACAGACCGATGGGCAGTCAGAATGTACTATTCAGACATTAAAGGATATGCTACGTGCTTGCGTATTGGATTATCTTGATTCGTGGTGGAATTGCCTACCTTTGGTGGAGTTTGCATACAACAATAGCTATCAGTCTAGTATTGGTATGGCTCCGTTCGAGGCACTATATGGCCGACCGCGTCGTTCGCCAGTTTGTTGGGCAGAAGTGGGAGATTCTACAGTGATGGGGCCAGTGAGTGTGCAGTTAGTCACAGAGCAAGTCAAGAAGATTCGTCAGAGATTGCTAGCAGCGCAAAGCCGGTATAAAAGTTATGCCGACAACTGTCGTCGTCCGTTATCGTTTGAAGTAGGTGATCATGTGTTTTTGAAAGTGTCGCCTCGCCGAGGGACATCTCGTTTTAAAAAAAGAGGAAAACTAGCACCGCGTTTCATTGGGCCGTTCGATATCGTGGAAAAGATTAGGGAATTGGCGTATCGTCTTGCTTTGCCGTATACTCTTTCAAACATTCATGACATATTTCATATTTCCATGCTTCGAAAGTATGAACCGGATCCTTCGCATGTCTTGGATTGGTCGACATTGGCATTAGAGGCCGGCGTTTCTTATGAAGAGCAACCGATTCGTATTTTGGACACGCAAGAGAAAGTGTTGTGGGGCAAAACCATTGTGTTTATAAAAGTTATTTGGAAAAATCATGGTTTAGAAGAAGCCACGTGGGTAAGACGCGGTGAGATGTTGGATAAGCATCTGACTCTATTTGATTGAGGTAACCTTTCTATTCTTTCTCCTTCTCGCATTTCATTCTACTAAATTTCGAGGACGAAATTTTGTAAGGTGGGGAGTTTGTCACACTCCGTAATTTTTAGTTCAATTTGTTTTTATTTCGACGTATAATCCGTTAGAAGTCTACCTTATATTAAGTTCTTGGGGACCCAAAATTTATCCATTTTCTCGTATCGAGGGTAAGTACATCTCTTGGGGATCCCGTTGAACCTATTTAGATTGTTCGGTGTTTGTTCGGGACGTCTCGGGAGCGCCTTGGAGTCATCCTGTAACTTTTCTGCATTTTGGTGCAGTTGCATCGGTGCAGATTAATGTTGCATCAGTGTAAAGACCTAGAAATGGTTCTGCACCAGTGCAGAACCGATGCAGGGAGGTTCTGTTGATTTGGGCTTCAGGTGCATCGGTGCAGATTGGTGCTGCACCGGTGCAGGGGTGGTTTGAAACCTATTGATCGTTTCTGATGCAAGTTTGCATCGGTGTAGCTTTGGCTTGCACCGGTGCAGGAGGGGTTTGCATCGGTGCAGGATTTGTATGCACCGGTGCACAAGGCTATTTTCGTATTCTGGAGAAGGGTTGCACCGATGTAGAAAATCGTTGCACCGGTGCAACTGCTGTCTGGACAGTATCATTAAGGGGAAACTTGTTATTTTGAGTGGGGGTCCTATATAAACTAAACCTAGGTCATGGGAACTCATTTCCAACAATTTTTTTCTCTCTCTACCTTCCTAAAACCCTATATCTCTCAATCTCTATCTTCTCTCTAAAGTTTGGAGATCCTAAGGTGGTTTTTGGAAGATTTGCGGAGTATTAACGTCGTAGAACGTCTCACGAGCTTCGCGTTGGTGGTCTTCTCTCTTGGTGGCGTGTTGAGCTTTCTTCAAAGGTTGTAAGTATAAATCATCTCAATTTAGGGGTTTTAACCTTATGTATATCTATGTTTGTCATAGTGTCCTTAATCCGTTCGATTTTGCGAAAGTGGTCGAGATGTGTATATAGGGCTTGGTTCGGTTTTGAAATGTCAAATTGGTCTTGCTAGGATGTTTGTTGGCATGTAAATAGGTTCCCCTTGAGTCGAATTTCACAACCTTGCATCGATTGTTGAAAAGCCCCAAATTATGTCAAAACCCTAATTTTTGTCTAACGGTGGAAAATTGGGGAAGATGCAATTGGAACCTATTATCATGCAATTCAATCAAAATGATGTAATTTGATGTATTGAAATGATATCACGTTGTTGGAAATTGGCTTTTGGCCATCACTTGAAGAATGATCGAATTTGGGATCTTGAGTTGGCTAGTATATTCGGGTAGCCAGATTTGGTACCTTGGGTGGCTTGGTTAGCACCCACGACATTGCGCAATGGGGGTTTGCAGGACCCTCCCAACGAGTTGGGAATTACTTGGAAACATCGGTTAGATCATTAACGAGCGACTATCTCGGAAATAGCCTAAACTCTTTAAACTGTACAATAAAATCTACTATCGGAAAATGTGGTATGTGCGAATGATTAAATGGATAATCATGTTGGAATATACTTTGGAACATGTGACATCCACTTTTTGGAATATCTTGGAAAATATATGAAAGAGTCTTGGAATAACATCTCCCCTCTCTTGTGAGTCACACTTCCTTATTTAGCCATCTTCTATGCACGCATCTCTTTCACTTTTGTACAATGCAATCATATGTGTCATTTGTTTAAGGCTTCCTACTAGGCGTTCTCCTAACCCTCTATTTTATAGGGAAGGAACCGACTATGTAACTTGAGGAGACTTGAGCACTTTTGGAAGGCATTGGAGCATGGATTCCTTATTTTGGTCCATCATTTCGTTCGGCATTTCTTTTGTATTTCAAGTTTGTAAGGATAACACCCGTGTTGTAATATTGTCTTAAACTCATGTGTGTGATGGACTAGTGAAACTCTTTATTTGTTTTGGTGGATGGTGATTTGTAGATTTTTATTTAAATGTTGCTCTATGCCTTATCTTTCACAAAAATGGTTTAAATTTTCGGGGTGTTACACGACTGCCTGACCAAGTCATCACATTTCATTCCGATCAAGAACATGTACTCAATGGACCAAATGACAGCCACTTATCTACGAGAGCTCATTCGACTACACGGGATGCTAGTTTCAATCACCTCCGATAGAGACCCCCGATTCATATCCAGATTTTGGAAGTCGCTACAAAAAGCAATGGTAACACCATTGAACTTCAACACCGCCTTCCATCCCCAAACCGACGGCCAATCAGAAAGAACAATCCAAACGTTAGAAGATCTCCTACGAGCATGCACTTTGGAATTTTAGAAAAGTTTGGAAGAACACCTAACACTGGTAGAGTTCGCCTACAACAACAACTACTAGACAAGCATCAGAATAGCACCATTCGAAGCATTGTACGACAGAAAGTGCAGATCACCAGCATGTTGGACCGAAGTTGGAGAAGCAGCATCCACATGGCCAGAAATCATGTAGGAGACGATAGAAAAGATAAAGCTCATAAAGGACAAGCTGAAGATAGGCAAAGACCATGAGAAAAGTTACACCGACACTCATGGAAGGGAGCTAGAGTTTCAAGAAGGGGACAAAGTATTCTTGAAAGTATCACCTATGAAGGGCGTCATCAGATTCGGGAAGAGAGAAAAGCTCAATCCGCATTACATTGGACCTTTTGAAATTATTGAAAGGATCAGACCAGTTGTATATCGATTAGCACTTACCCTAGAACTAGCCAATGTCCACGATGTATTTCACATATCGATGCTCCGAAAATACATATCTGACCCAACGCATATCCTAGTCCAACAAACCATTGAAATCGAGAAGAACTTAGCATACGAAGAACGACCCGTTCGAATCATAGACCAAGAAGATAAGCAACTCAGAAACAAAGTCATTCCACTAGTCAAGGTTTGGTAGGAAAACCAATTAGGGAACGAAGCTACTTGAGAGAAAGAGAGCGACATGCATCTAAAATACCCGCAGTTATTCGATTAAGGTATAAAATTTCATTGTTTCGTTTTTTATACAATTCATTTAAAGTTTGAGGGACTAAACTTCTTAAATGTGGGAAGGATGTGAGGCCCCGAACCAATAATTAAGGCCAAGATAAGTTTAATTAATTTTAGGAATTTTTTGGGATTTATTTAAGGCTAAATAGGCATCAAAGTGAATTTTGGGGTTTAAATCAGCAAAGAATAATCATTTGAGGACTCAACTGTAAGAAAAATAAGTTAGGAAACTCAATTAAGGCCCGTCCAGAAATCAGTAGATCGGACTGGTTTGGTTCGGGTCCGGCCGACCAGTCCAACCCAGATCCGGACCAATAGCAATGCGATAGCAGCTTTCTCGAGCTACAGAGTCAGGTCCCATCCGGACTGACGAGCCGCCTGACTGATATGACAACTCAGTCACAGGTTCAGTCTGACACGTTCAGAGCTTAGTCTGACACGTTCGGAGGGATTAATGAAATATCAATCCAACTCATTAAATGCAACCTAACTCTCTAGATTACTATATAAGCACCTTATTACCCAGCATTCAAGTCCACAACAACCCTTCATTGTTGCACTCAAAGCTTCTAGTGAGAGATAATCACTCCTATGGACAGTTCGTTGTTCGACAGACCTCAACCAAGCTTCGAAACACTTGTCCGACCACCCTTGAACTCCTCAGCAGCCTTTTAAACTTCTCTGACCACTTTGTTTTTAATCCAAGAGATAAACATTGTCCGGTTCAGCATCCTATGGACAGTAACCAGCTCGGCCAACCACTTCGAATACCAAGAGCTCAACTCAGGTAACCTCTTAGTCCTTCGGTTATGATTAAATCAAAGTCTTGTTCTCATTTCTGTTCAGAAAGTCCTTGCCGCACTAATCTCAGCTCGACAGCCTCCCCTTGGCTCTGCTAAAGCACCCAGTCTGGGTACTTCAGCTCAGCAGAAATGCTTAGTGTTCGGCACTTGGCCAAACAGTCCAGACTGCCCATTGACCCTACGGCGAAACTCATTTCATCTCGGAATATATGCATGGACCACTATAGAATATCACTGACTCGTTGCCGACCTCCCACTGTCGGAGTACTTGTGCTCAGCAGAAGGGACTGTGCGTTCTTTGGAACCTTAGCTCTTTAAGCTCGGCTATACGTCTAGTTGCTCGGACAATTAATCCTAAGGCCTTGTAATCATTCTATTGATCTCTTCGACTAATTTAAATCACCAAAGCACTATTTCCCGCACTACCAAGTTCATCAGTAGTTCCTTATTGGATGTTCGGCAGAAAGACTAGTCCCTCTTTTGAAAGCTCCAGCCATTTTTGCTCGACTGAGCTTCGGACTGAGCGGGAAAAAACCCAGAAACCCTTAAACAAACATTTCAATCTATTGCGACCGATCAAAAGTCCAAATCACTTATCTCCCGCACTGACAATAATACCATTGTTTCTTCGGTAGCTTGGCTCACTAAGAGACCGACATCCTCTGCTCGGCTGCTCGGTAAAGCTTTGAGAAGTGCCTCTAGTAACCCCTTTTACTACTTCGGCAGCTCGGCAATAGGACCCTCCGGTCCAGGAGCCCTTCGGCTCATTAAACAAAGACTAGCCATTGTGTTTGGTCAGTACACCATCCGGCCTGCTCGGCCAATTGACTATTAGATCCTTGTGAATGACGGGAATATCCTCCGAACTAATTTAATACCATAAAGCCTATTTCCGACCTGACCTCTCATTATGAAAGCAGTCGCCCACTATCCTTCGGACAGCAAGCCTTTGTCCAAGAGCTCGGCCAGTCATCCAGAGGTAGTCCGGTCAGGATTGGTGCGACAACTCAACTCGGCAAATGTCTTAGCAATTCGGCAAAAGCTTAAAAATGAACTATTATGTTATTTATGGCAGATTTGAGGTGACTAGAAGGAAATTTAGAAGGAAATCATACCAAAAAAGGTGAGTCTCCATATGCCCTTGTTACTCATACGGTTTTCAAAGCATGCTAACATTTATGAAATTTACAATTTATGCTATTGAGCACTTCACCATATTATATTCGTCT
>NMUG010013041.1:0-10209 GCA_002855965.1 Monotropa hypopitys
ACTAATATTAGTAATTTCATTTCTTTTTATTCTTCTTATCATTTAAATAAAAGAGGGATCCACAAGGCATGAATTTAATTCGGTAAATTTAATTTAACGGACCAAAGAATTTAAATCGCTATTTCGCTTTAAAAAAATTCAACAATTTAATTTAACAGGACACGGAAAATCAGGTCGTGACAAATAAAGCCCAAAACATGTCAAGCATGCAAATGTTAGGTTGTCCAAATTGACCTAACCATCTGAATTAGTATCAAATGTCAAGCAGTAGTTTCTCACTTTTAAAATATGAACAGAATATGCTAAAGAGAAATTATCCAAAGAAAAATTGTAAAGCCGATACATGTTTTGAAAAGAATTAGGGACGGAAACAGAAATTCACCAATAGAAAAATAATTTTACCTCAAAGTGAGTAGAATTTCATGTGGATTTCCAAAAATTCATTTATCAATGCCAAAACGTCGGTAATTGTGTTCCTGAGGAAACGACATATGAAATGGTGACATCGGATAAAAATTTAGAATTTAGTTGGCCGAGAGAGCCATTTTGTTCAGGATAGTGTAACAGAGCGAGCCGACATCAGAATAACACAAACTAATTTTTTTTAACTTCCTGGCAGAAAAAATTACAAACCCTGAAGGAAATTCAAGATTGCAAGACGATCCTTGATAGAGAAATCACATATCAGAGACCCGATGTTCAAAATAACGGACTGAAAATTGCCTTTTCACAAAAACATATTCAGCGCAAGGAAAAAAATTTTCCCATGATCTTGATGATGAGGCAAGCGAAATGACTGTACTTGATGCTGCATCGGATACCTAGCTCACTCCACAGAAATGCAAAAGGTGCCGGTTTTAGCAGGATTTAATCGTGGAAAATGGACAAAGTTTTGAATACTTTTTACAAAAGTTTTCATTTTCAAATTAATTCTAAATTGAAAATCGGAAAAAACTAAAAACCAACATATTCCACTCCAAAATGAAGCCTCCACTCACTGAGCCTAGAAACAAAAAATGATGACACCATTGTTACATATGTAGATACGACATGATCCTATATATACATAGGCCTCCCAGTACATTTTGAGAAAGAGCCAAGCATTCCAAACACTCTACTAAAACATATTTTCAGCTATTCACTCCGAACAGAAGCAAAATCCCTCGAAATCCTCAAACCCTAGTCAAATTTAATGCAACCTTTCAATTTACAATTGTTCACTCTGAACAAAAGCAAAAATCTCTAAAAAAATCCTAAACCCTAGCCAAATTTAATCCAACCTTTCTTCAAACTATTCCAAAAATCAAGCCAAACTCCACCATCAAGAATCCATTCAAAAAAGGTCCCTAAATTGTCCTGAAAATAGTCCCTTGTTCAAAGTTCAATAAAAAATTCATTCCTCCATCCAATTCCCTAAGCTATTATTCTACCCAAAAAACGTAAAAATCACCCATCTAAGCGGAAGCATTGCTAAATTTTTGCAAAACATTTTGGGAACTTTTTATTCTTTAAATTTCAGTATACTTCGATTATAGGAAAGTCCCGGTAAAAATTCCAGATTATAATTTAGTATAGTAGGGCTTTTCGCTCGAATACTATAACTCATTATAATCATACGAATAAAATTGACGAACTTATCCTTATATTTGCATTGGCAACAAGGTAATAAACATATTTTTATTAACTTTGGTTTAATTACAATGTAATTTACATTCAAAAATGCAGAAATATTAAATTTTATTTTATTTTGGATGAGACAACACAACATCGGCTATACCGGCACCATGACTACCGGAAATAAAATTTATAGTAGATATCTTCTTCGCATACATGGGTATAAAATGGATTTATGGCTTTCCCTACAGTTCATTTTCTGCCAAAAAGAAATTAATATTCACAAAATCGTCAAAATATTCATCCGGTTAAAGTAAGGACATGTCTACAAGCCTATGACTATTAATCGAAATTTGGAATATTAATTCACAAATCCGACCCATTTTGGTATTTTATCTTTAGCTTTTCGGCATTTTATTTTGTGGAGGTATCATTCAGCTTGGCCATGGCAGCACAATTCCCATTATTTATTGAGGCAATTTCCTTTTACATTTTCCTTGTCATGACCATCACAAATTAATAACACCCATGATTCGTGCCACCAGTGAATTAAGTAACTGGCTAGCTTGGATCAAAGGAATAATTTATAATTCAATTTATTGAGTTACTTATTATCTTTTGGGAATTTAAAATCAAAACATATCAAAAATTGAAAATCAAATCCCGTGATTCGTGTCACCGGCAAACAAAGTAACTGGTTGGTTTGTATCAAAGGAATAATTTGTAATTCTATTTATTGAGTTACTTATTATCCTTTTGGGATATAAAATTGAAAACATATAAAAAGCGAGCACGGGCCACACCATTCCCTTTGGTGTATGGATATGAAGCAGTCCTTTCACCAGAAATTCGAGTCCCTTCCTTGCGCATTATGATGGAAACAATATTGGATGATGAAGAATGGATAAAATCTCATTATGATCAACTTTTCTTGTTGGATGAGAAAAGAATAGTGGCCATATATCATTCACAATACTATAAAAAAAAATCTAAGAGCTTCAATAAGCATGTGCACCCAAGAACCTTTCAAGAAGGGGATTTGATCTTAAACTGAATTCTATCAGTCAAAGAGGAAGTGAAGGGAAAGTTTGTCCCAAATTATCAAGGCCCATACATTATTACAAAGATGCTATCCGGTGGAACTGTAATCTTATTAGAAATGGATGGACAAGAATTCCTACAATCACTCAACGCAGACGTACTCAAACGCTATTATACTTGATGTATAGCATACCTCAAAAAAATAGCGATTGCAATTTTATTTTAACAAAGTCATTTTCTTGTTGTCATCATTCCAAACAGATTGAAAAAAAGCACATTCAATTCTTTCTTTCTATGCTATTATATTCTTTTGTCTAGTAAAAGGCGACGAAATAAAATCAATCAAAGCAAAAAAAATCAAATCACCATAAAAACATATATGATGATCAAAATGACTGTTTCTCCTGCATGCAAAAGCAAAAGGGGGATTCCAAATTTGATGTCCTTAAAATTCTCTCTCTTCATTGCAAAAGTGCTACACATGCTCATAATTGTTCAGAATGAAGCAAAGAAGAATTTGCCTTTTTAAAATTGAAAATGCGATCTAGAACAAAAAAATCTGGTGTAGTCAAAACCCGAAAGGGGGCTATAGAAAAAATAATACAATCCGGTGTAGTCAAAATACAAAAAGGGGTCTATAGCAAAAAAGTAAAAATCCAGCACAGTCAAAACCCAAAGGGGGCTGCAGTAAAAAAGGAAAAATAAAAAATCATCCAGCATAGTTCTCAAAACAAAATTGCAGAAAATGGATAAAAATAATAATAAATCAAAGCGTTGGTGCAATAGAAAAACTGTGGATTCAAGATGGAAAGTAATGATGAGCATATACGGATTACATCAATCAATAATGGATCACGACCAAAATTAGTTCCCGTGCAATGGAAATCAAGGCCTTTTATGATGTTTTAATCTGAAACGATGAAGGGGTCGATTAATTTTGTGCTAAGATTGAAAGGTCGACTGAGAAGAAATGATGGACAAAGGATTCCACCTTCCGATCAATAAGTGAGGCCTTTTGTAAATATGCTTACTATCAGTTATGATAAATTTTTTCATAGTTCTATTTCTGTAATTATTTAGTAGAGAAATATAAATGTTTGCGAATGTGATATTGCCTTATTGATTATTGTGCGAAGAAATAAAAAGTTGTCTATACATGAGCATACACAATCAAAAGCACATAAACTTTTCAACAAAGAAAAGTGAAGGAAAACTACAGCCTAACAATAATAAAGCAAATGAAAATCAAGTTGGACCCCTTTAGAGAGAAAGGTCATCCAGTAATTGAAGGAAAGCCAGGCAAATCTCCCGATAATGACTAACCATAGCCATGACATCCTCAATCCCAACTAAATCAACATCAACAATGCGGCGAAGCATCTCGACAATAGTATAAATCCGCATCATATTAGGGTATCCGTCTAAAAAATATGGTTGAGGAAAGAGAATCCACCACTCAAATTCTGCATCGTCCAAAAATAGACGCCTCTCTCTATAATCAAATTCTGGTGTGCTTCGTGCAGAAGCTTTTTGAGGCTTTCCACTTTTGCAGCCTGGTCAGCATGTAACGAGCCCAACACATCCAATTCCCCCTGAAGGGAATTTCTCTACAACTCCCAAGCGTCAACCTGATCCTGAGTTTATCTCAAAGTACGTTCAAGATGGGATAATTCATGTCAAAGGCGAACAATCTCTACAAGGCGCATCTCATAATCACGGGCACTCCATTTTAGCGATTCCTCTAACTCAGCTGCAATAGCAGTAGAATTGGGAGAGGCACGAGCATCATCAAGAGCCACCTGTAGGCTGCCCATAGTAGCCTCAATACCAGAAAGTTTTTGGCTCAAGCAATCTAAGTTATCACAAAGAATATCCCACTCATCCCTAGCTGATGTAGCTTGTTTAAGGGCCTCGTCCCTTTCTTGGCATGATTGAATATTTTGAACCCGAGAAGCAATCATCTAGAGAGTATATTTGAAAGACTATTTAGCTAAAAACGGGGACCACTCTGGCAATTAAATAGTATCCAGACTGATAGGAAAAAGTTTAAAAGAATTTGCCTCCTGCGAAATTTCGACATGCAGCCAGTCCAGATAGGATTTCGATACACAAGGAGCATCAAAAATCTGTGAAGATGTAATCTTTACCCATCTATTCCAAAATGTGTAAGCCTCAATGAGAAGAGAATGGATGAGGTCGCTCGAAAAATCAAAATAATACTTGACTCTTGTGAAAATCAAAGACAAAGGTGTGATGCATTGTCTGATTCCAAACTGCCTCGCCACTCGACAGCCAAAATAAGGCACAACTCCACGAAAGCTCACAAATGGAAGAAATGATAGTCCCAACCCATGGATGGTGACATAATAATCACGAATGCTAAAAACTCCAATAACCCACACAATGGAGTCAAAAGTAATACTATCCAGGGCCTGAATACATGAATCCAATCGTTGGGGCACTATATGTAGCTCTTGCTGCTGGACGATCAAAAACTATAAGGGAATGTCCCGAAACCAACTCTAATGAGAGGAGTGGCCTTAGAAGAGATTTTCCACCAACCAAATGAAAAGAAACTGTGCACCACAACAAATCTACGAATCATGCATGAAGTGGTACAAGGTCAAACCTCGAAAGGTTTCTTCCAAAATCGAAGGAATAACGGATTGGCCATTGATTACTGCGTCGACGTAAAAATCCACTCGCATGTCAAGCATCCCATCACTACGAGAGAAGAACAACCCGACGAGTAATACAAATGCAAATGCGTGCAGGTGCCAACGAGAGCCTACTCTATTATCAGTTAGCTGGTAGACATCAGCACCATCGGGATCATAGTGAAATTCGTCCCCAAATAGGACCATACAAAATTGGTACAAACTCTCAGGATGCCAACAACTTCTTCAATAATCAATGACGACCTCTTCAGGCCTGTCAAAGCAACTATGGTAGCGCGATCTTTCTTTCAAGAACAAAGCGGGGTAGAACTTCCAAAGTGGGTCTCATCCCCAACATAAAATGATACTCCTCAATGGTAGGACTCAACTCATGCAGGCCGAAGCAGAAAAGGCTGAGTGAGGGAACCCAATATCAGACAATGGATGACAGAAAATCCCAAGCCATAACAATAGAAAGCAAACTAGCAAGTCCACCAAAGACCTGCTTAAAACGAAAGCGCTCAGCGGAAGTAAAATATGTCCACCACATCAACAGCAAGGCGAGGAAAGCTGTCGAAGAGACCATCCTATATGGCGCATACAATGACAATATCAGAACTAGTATCCTTTTGTTAACACAAACAAGAAACCAATGAAGCAAAAAAATAAAGAAAAATGAATGCCAAATCAATCATAGCAATGCGGAAATATTACTAAAAAAGTGCGAATACATGAATGTAAAAATACATCAAAAAATAAAAAAATGCAAAAAATATAAAATGATAAATTGCAGGAATCAGATATCTCTGTTATGACTCATGTCAGATCTATCCCTACTAGAATCTGGTTGAAATGTGCAATATGCGCACTAGGCCACAACCTAGAGGGGGGTGAATAGGTTGACCAATTTAAAAACTTATGAATTCTTATTTTTAAAGCTTGACACAATTTAAATGATACTTTTAGCTTTGCACAATTATTTTAATGATTGTTTGTTTATTTGCAAACGGAAGCGATTATGATATAAATGAAAACAAACCAATCACAGGTGCGAATTATAAGTGATCCACAAACACAGGTGCAAGTGTAAGAAATAGGGAAAGAGTCAATCAGTGGCACAACACAATGATATATACTGGAAAACTATATAGGCATCAATCGATCCCTATATAGAAAAACCACTGTCCTAGTCTACGGTTTCACTAGAAATAGTAAAGGTTTTGGATACAAAGTTACCGAACTTATCCCAAGCCCGCCTAGCTCCTATCCAAAGCTCCCCGAGCCCCTTCTACTATCCTCCAGCTGATCCACAGTCCTCGACTGATTTCCGACTCACGATCGGCTCCGAAGTGCTTCGGCCAATGTAGACAAGGCAACCAACAAGGCAAAGCACGTGCGTGCTAGAAACAACAAGTGATACGATTTGCAAAACGAATACTAGACACAAGTTCTAGAGGAGTGAACAACAATGGAGTGAAAGTAAGCACAATGGTATGTGCCAAACTCCAATGTACAAAGAATGGATGATTCAAGGCTATTATGCCCAAAGAACAAATTGCTAAGGAATTGTTCTAGTGAAAATCACCACACAAGAATTGTGTTGGAAATAAGGTTATACACCCAAAGAGAAAGTATTCTCCAAAACTCTTCTAACAACAATAATCTCAATAGAATAGGATCAAGAAATTTAATGCAAAACAAATTCTACAAGAGATTGATTTTTAATAGGTGAAAAACTCAATATCAATATGATTAAGGGACAAAGCTCAAGGCTTTGAGTGAATACCCTAGAATATCAAATCACCTACACATCTAGATTTTTCTAGGAATCTAACAAGAACAAGGAATCTAACAATGGATTCACAAACCACTCTTCAATATGTAAAGAGAAAAAACAAGCAATGAAACTCTTGCAAGAATGATAATCTAGAACCCTAGATCAAGACTTGTATGAAAGTCCAATACTCAATCAAAACACTTCTTATATGAGAATCTATATATGTAGATAATCGTAGAACAATAACAAGAAGAGATTGAGAAAGAAGAGCAAGAGAAAATGAGAGAAGATCAAACCAAAAGATTGTTCTTTGAAGATCAAACTCAAAGGCGCAGCCACACAACTTCTTCAAATTAGCTCTAGGTTTGTAATTCTTGTAATCAAGTTATGTTTGAAAGAGACTAAAGACCCTTTATATATGGGGTACTTATAAAACGTATTAGGGTAATAAAAATGCTAATTACGGACAAAATAACCTTTAAGACGCTCCTCCAACGATCAAGAATATAAAAATCCGTTATAAACTTTTTACACAGCAGGCTCAAGATACCGATATCTAAGGCTTAAGATATCGATATCTAAGCCCTCTGATCAAACATGAAGAAAGGCTTAGAAAGAAACCGGAAGAAGATATCGCTTTGAGATACTGGTATCTTGGACCTCCATTGCGGTATCTAAGGAATACCTTTAAAACAAGGAGTGAACAGAAGCCTACGATATCGGTATCTTAGGTTAAAGATATCGGTATCTTAAAGGCAGAGTTAAGAAACCGCATTAGATACCGCAGTTAGATATCGGTATCTTAAAGACAGACCCAAGAAACCGCAGTAGATACCGCAGTTAGATATCGGTATCTAAGTGTTCTGAAGGAAATCTAAAGAAGGACCAAATGAAGCCTAGAATGATTAACAAAGGATCAAACATGAATTGACAAAGAATGAAATGACTATCTAAGATAGGAATGATCTTTGAATGAACCTTTGAATGTCGGGAAACTTCTAAATTGTTGCCGAATAAGCCGCATCCGAATCTTCCAAGCTTGGAAATAGGAGCATCTGCATATGCTACCCCAAACCAAACTAAAATAAGATCAAAAGAAGATCCTATACAAAGATTATACTAAATTGATTCGGTTACGGAAAATAGCCAACATGAAAAGCCGGTAACAATCTCCCCCTTTGTCTTTTCCGGAACAAAAACAACAAATAAGGCAAAAAGGCTAAAACAGGCAAGCCAAATAGAAAAACTATCTAGCTACATGGCCTAACAAGCTAAGATCCTAAGATCTAACCTGCAATAAGGACACCTGCAAGGCAACAAGTTAGGATAACAATAAATATGCAAGGGCTAGACAAAAACATCCCCAAAACCTGCAGAAAATAGTATTAGCTCAATAGGAACTCCCCCTCAACTTTTTCTCCCCCTTTTTTTCCGGAAAGACAATATGGAATTAAAAAAACTGCGGCATGTCCGATACGTATCCGACACGAAAGCCATCTAGAGCAAGGAAAACTATTTACAATCTGAAATGGAAACCATAAACATGTGAGGAGACATGATATGCATAAAATTGAACAAGTATGCATAAAAAATGACTTGAATCACAAAATAAATGACATGTGCAATCATGAAACATGCAATAAAAGTAAAAATACACTAACACAAAAAATTTAACTCCCCCTCCATCTAATCATCAAAAGAGATCAAACCGATTGTTTTTCTAAGAAACTCAAACCTATTTGAATCTAAAAGTTTTGTGAATATATCGTCTCTTTGATCTAAAGTGGGGATGAATTCTAATGAAACCATCCCTTCTTCAACAAGCTCTCTAATAAAATGATGTCTAATGTCAATGTGCTTAGTACGAGAGTGTTGGATGGGATTTTTTGATATGCAAATAGCACTTGTATTGTCACAAAAGATAATCGTAGTGGTGATCGGAAACCCATAATCGATGAGCATTTGCTTAAGCCAAAGCAATTGTGTACAACAACTTCCGGCAGAAATATATTCCGCCTCGGCCGTTGATAATGAAACACAATTTTTCTTTTTACTATGCCATGAAACTAAGCAATGCCCAAGATAGAAACAACCACTCGACGTACTTTTTCGGTCATCGGCACATCCGGCCCAATCGGCATCGGAATAGGCAACCAAGTCAAGACTAGTACCAATAGGATACCATAAACCAAAAAAAGCAGTGCCTTTAATGTACCTAATGATACGTTTTACAGCCGTCAAGTGTGATTCTTTGGGATCGGACTGAAAACGAGCACACACACCCACGCTAAAAGCAATATCCGGACGACTAGCGGTGAGATAATGGAGACTACCGATCATGCTCTTATACAAGATAGGATCTATGCTAGTGCCGGAACTATCCTTTCCTAGTTTTTCACTAGTGCTCATAGGGGATCTAATAGATTTAGCGTTATCAAGACCAAATTGTTTGACCAACTCCTTGGCATAAGTGGATTGAGTTAGGAAGATTCCATCACTCACTTGTCTAACTTGAAAACCAAGGAAATGAGTCAATTCCCCCATAAGGTTCATTTGGAACTCATGCGACATTTGAGAACCAAATTCAAGAGCGAGCCTATCACTAGTCGAGCCAAAAATAATATCGTCTACATAAATTTGTGCAATTAAGAGATTATTTTCCATCTTTTTCAAAAATAGAGTTTTATCAACTCCCCCTCGAACAAAGCCGGTATTCAAGAGATAGTCGGTGAGACGCTCATACCACGCACGGGAAGCTTGCTTCAAGCCATATAAGACTTTTCTTAGCTTAAATACATGCGATGGAAAGTGTGGATCGATAAAGCCTTTGGGTTGTTCAACATAAACTTCCTCTTTCAAGTCACCATTTAAGAATGCACTTTTAACATCCATTTGGTGAAGTTTAAAACCAAGGTGAGAGGCAATAGCAAGTAAAAGTCTTATAGACTCTAGTCTAGCTACCGGGGAAAATGTTTCGTCAAAGTCTACACCCTCAATTTGAGAGTAGCCTTGGGCAACTAAACGAGCCTTGTTTCTAACAACTATACCATCACCATCCTTTTTATTTTTAAAGATCCATTTAGCCCCAATAACATTTGTGTGTGAAGGACGAGTTATAAC
>NMUG010013042.1:0-10209 GCA_002855965.1 Monotropa hypopitys
AAACCCATCTGCTGTTTTGATCCAATCTGGCGCTTTTACTCGGGGTTTTTTTTGTGAGCTTTTTCTTTTCCATTTTTGCCGCAACTCCTTTTACAAGTTGATAGTTATACCAGATGTTCTTTTTTTTTTCTTGCCATGGTACCCTCTCGGGTTTTAACCATACTGGAACTATCCATTTTTGCTGCAGCCCCTTTTGGGTTTTGACTACACTGGATTTTGATTCTCATTTTTTTTGCTATGGCTCCCTTTCAGGTTTTGACCATACTGGGATTTTCCATTTTTGCTATGGCCCCTTTTCAGGTTTTGACCATACTGAATTTTTCCATTTTTGCTGTAGCCCCCTTTCGGGTTTTGACTACACCGAAATTTTGTTTTTCTCTCTTCTTTTTTTGGACAATGATCTAGATTTAATTTTAGCAAGACATATTTTTCTTAAACAGTATCCGAATATCCTTTTGAGCAAAGTTTTATGAAAGCACTTCTATCTTCAGGAGAAACTGAGGATTTTTAAAGATGGAAGAGAAAGATAGATTTTTTTGAATTTTCTCTTTTCTATTTTGGGGAAAAGTAGAAAGCGGCTTTATTCAGGATCATCACATTTTGATGATAGCTCTTTTTTTTCTTTTCTGAGGAGGAGACATATAGATTTTGTGGGAGAAGAAAAGAAAGTGTTCAGGATTATCACATTTTAATGATAGCTCTTTTTTTTTGCTTTTCTGAGAAGGAGAAAGATATATTTTGTAAGAGAAGAAAAAAAAGTGTTCAGGATTATCATACTTTGATGATAGTTTTTTTGAATCCGCTTTTCTGAGGAAGAGAGGGACTTCTTTTTGTGGGAGGAGAGAGGAAAGTGCTCTTTCTTTTCTTTGCTCAAAATTATGCAGGGATACTGATAAGAAGAGAATATTTTTACTACAATTAAAAATGAATCATTGAGAGATACATGAGAGCTGCTACTCATTAAACATGGTAGAACTTAAGTATATCTGAGTTAAGTGGTTGCGGAAATTTCTGTCCATCCATATCTGATAGGACGATTGCTCCACCGGACAGTACTTTTGCAACGATAAACGGCCCTTGTTAGTTGGGGGCGAATTTTCCTTTAGCCTCTTCTTGTACCGGTAGGATTCTTTTTAGAACCAGGTCACCCTGCTGAAAAATCCTTGGTCGCACATGTCTGTTAAAGTTTTTGGAGATTCGTCTTTGATAGCACTGAGAATGATAAATTGCTGCAAGTCTCTTTTCGTCCATGAGCACCAATTGGTCATGTCGAGCTTTAATCCATTCCGCATCGTCTGTGGCTGCTTCCATCATTATCCTGAGTGCGGAATTTGTACTTTGGAAGAAAGAATGGCCTCATAGCCATATACTAGGGAAAATGGACTCACCCCCACAGAGGTTCAAGCCGTAGTTCGATAGGCCATAAGTGCGTAGGGTAGCTTTTCGTGCCAGTCTCGATGCGTATCCGTCATTTTTTGGATGATCCTCTTGATATTTTTGTTTGTCGCTTCTACTGCCCCATTCATTTGCGGACGATAGACGGTTGAATTATGATGGTTGACTTTGAATTGGTCGCAAAGCTTTTTCATGAGTGAGCTGTTGAGGTTCCTTGCATTGTCAGATACAAGCGTGTCAGGAAGTCCATAACGACATATGAGATTGTTTCTGATGATGCGCATTATGACTCTTTCGGTTACATGAACAAAGCTGGCTGCCTTGACCCATTTAGTGAAATAGTCGATGGCTACCAAGATGAATTGATGGCCATTTGAGGCTTTGGGATGTATGGATCCGATGACGTCTATGTCCCAGGCCGAGAATGGCCAAGGAGAGACCATGACTTGTAGTTCTTTGGGCGGTGCTTGTAGGACGTCCCCATGAATTTGACATTTATGGCACTTCTTAACATACTTAATACAATCGGCTTCCATTGTCATCCAATAGTATCCGGTACGCGAGATTTTCCGGGCTAGCGTATGGCCGCTCATGTGTGGACCGCAAGTTCCTTCATGTATTTCCGTCATCAAGTCGTTGGCCATATAAGCATCAACACAACGCAGAGGACCGTGCATAGATCGTTTGAATAGTATCTCGCCACATAAGAAGAATTGTGATGCTAATCTTCTGAGAGTCTTTTGGTCATTGGTTGCAGCGCCTTCGGGAAATACCCCGGTTTGCATGAAGACTTTGATATCATGGTACCACGGTTGGCCATCTCTTTCATCGGTGATTAAGGTACAATAGGCAGGGGAATCTTTGAGTTGGATCTGTATGGAAGGAAATTTTTCCTCGTCTGAAAAATGTATGGCAGCTGCGAGAGTTGCTAAGGTGTCTGCAAATGAATTTTCAGCTCTCGGAATGTGGTTGAACTCAACTTGTTTGAACTTGACCCGGAGCTCTTTAACTTTCTAATGATAAGGAATCAGCTTTGGATCTCTAGTCCGAAAAGTTTCGTTGCTTTACTGAATGATTAGATCTGAGTCACCGTAAACCTGCAGATAGAAGATTTCATAATTCAAAGCCATTTGTAAGCCCATGATACAGGCTTCATACTCTGCCATATTGTTGGTGATTACAGATTCGTCTTCGAATAGGAGCTTTGCTGCAGCAGGCAAGTGAGTTTCTTGCTCGGAGATTAGGACTGCCCCTATTCCAGCACCCTTTTGATTGTATGCTCCGTCGAAGAAAAGTTTCCATTCGGAAATTCGGACATCTTTTTCTGAACAGAAAATTGCCTCGTCGGGGAAAAGAGGTTCCATTGGTTTTTCATCCTCGAGAGGGTTTTCGGCTAGGTATTCTGATATGAATCTTCCATTTTATGACTTCTGGGTGGCAAAGACGATGTCGAATTCGGATAAGATCATATGCCATCTCTCAATTCGGCTTGAAAGCGTGGGTTTTTCGAAGAGGTATTTCAAGGGGTCCATTCGGGATAACAGATAGGTAGTATGATGGATCATATAATGACGAAGCCGATGGGCTGCCCAAGCTAACGCGCAACAGGTTTTCTCGAGCGCCGAATTGTTGTTCTCTATGCGAGAAACTTCTTACTTAGATAGTAAATGGTTTTCTCTTTTTGTCCGTCCTCCGAGTACTGTCCCAGCATGCATCCCATGGAATGGTCGAGCACGGTTAAATACATGAACAGAGGTTTATTGGGCTGTGGTGAGACGAGAATGGGTGGTTGAAGCAGGTATTGCTGAATCTTTTCAAAAGAAATCTGGCATTCGGCAGTCCAGTCTTGAGGTGCATTCTTCCTTAGCAGTCGGTATATAGGGTCACAAACTTGCGTCATTTGTGCTATAAAGCGACTGATGAAATTAAGCTTTCCTACGAAAGAACGGACTTCTGTTATACCAGATGGTACTAGCATTTTGAGAATGGCTTGGATTTTGGTCGGGTCTATTTCGATACCCCTCTGACTGACCATAAATCCCAACAGCTTCCCTGATATTACTCCGAATGTGCATTTAGCCTGGTTTAACTTCAACTGATACTTGCGAAGACGTTCAAATACTCGTCGAAGGTTCAACAGATGTTCCTCTTTTTGTCGAGACTTGATGATCATGTCGTCTACATAAACCTCCAACTCTTTATGAATCATGTCGTGAAACAACATGACCATTGCTTTCTGGTAGGTTGCGCCTGCATTTTTCAAACCAAATGGCATGACTTGATAGCAGAAGACTCCCCAAGGGGTGAGAAAAGCAGTCTTGTCCTGATCTTCTGGGGCTATCCGAATTTGATTGTATCCCGAAAAGCCGTCCACGAAAGAAAACATCTCGTGACCTGCTGTATTGTCCACGAGGATGTCAATATGAGGCAAAGGGAAATTATCTTTCGGACTAGCCTTGTTCAGATCTCGATAGTCGATGCACATTCGGACTTTCCCGTCTTTCTTTGGCACGGGGACTATGTTGGCGAGCCATTGCGGATATTCTATCACTCGCAAGAAGCCGGCGTTGAATTGTTTTATCACTTCTTCTTTGATTTTCAGACTCCATTCGGGTCGGAGCCTTCTCAACTTTTGCTTGATAGGTTTCATGGATGGATCTTTGGGGAGGCGGTGCTCCACAATTGAGGTATTCAGCCCCGACATATCTTCATATGACCAGGCAAAGATGTCCTGGTATGCTTGAAGTAGTTCTATAAGTTCAGCCTTCTGGTATGCGTCTAGATGGATTCCGATTTTGACTTCCTTCGGTGTCTCCACAGTACCCAGATTAATGGTTTCTGTTTCCTCGACGTTAGGAGTTTGCTTATTTTCAAAATTTTCCACCATTTCTCGGATCTCATCTGGGACTTCATGAATAGCATTGTTGTCAACCTCTATCCCCATCAGATCAAAATCTATTTCAGTATCGAAGTCGTGCTTTCTCAGTACTAAGATTGTTTGATCATTTGAGTTAAAGGGACGAATTTTAGGATTCCTGAAAAGCAGTGATGATTTTTTTAGTTAGTATTTTGGCCTTGATTATTTTGACAGAGATAAATAAATGAGCAGAATACACACAGTATTTTATTTATAAACATTGCGAGATATCAGGAAATACAAGTCATACAAAAGGAATGCACACAAACTTATTTAGCGGAAATAAAATACAAAAGACATGGGCCGATCCTGCCGTGGTTTACCAAAACAAACGGGCTTTATTTGCTGGAGAGGATGTCCAGTTATGCAGTTTTTCGCCTGGGTAGGCTGGGCGGATAGTGTTCTGCAGGTGGCCTAGAGTTTGCGGCCAGCCTTGATCATTATCATCTGGTGAGAGATCTTCAGAAATCATGTTAACTGTTGGATGGTTCGGGAGCGAATTGGCGGTGACATTAGGATTTGTCTTGACATCTTCCAGGTTTATGACGCCAGCCTCAATAAGATCTTGTACTTTATGCCTCAAGGTCCGAAATTTCTCCGTTTCATGCCCTATCTGATTTGAGTGGAAGGCACATTGGAGGTCACTTCGGAAATTCGGCGGAAGGGGATCAGGAGGTGAGCGTGCTGGAATGGGAGTCAGGTGCCCTGAAGAGAGGAGGCGCTGATATACCTCCGTCATGAGTATTGCCAGTGGGGTGAAATTTCTGTTTCTCCACACATTTTGTGGAGCGTTTCGTGGAAATGAGCCCTGAGGGGTTGAATTTTTAAAGTTTGGATTCTGATAGGCATTTGGCGGGTTCTGATACGCATTCTGGGAAGGATAGAAATTTGGTTGTTGCTGAGGGAAATTAGGATATCCTTGCTGGAGAGAAACCTGATTATGGGTCCGTGGAATAGACATGACAGCGGAAACCTCAGCTTCCTTGCCTTGTTTGGAAGGAGGCTTTTTGGCATTTGATGAAAAGGAGTCTTCTATCTTAACATAGGGATCCAGGATCTTCCCCGTCTTGATTCCATCTTCAATCATCTCCCCTTGCAAGATGATTTCATTGAATGATCTCCCGATAGAAGTGCAGAACTTCTCATAGTACATTCCCTGGTATGTTTGTACAAACAAATGAACATATTCAGATTCTGCCAGAGGCAGATCAACCTGCGTTGCTTGGCTCTTCCATCTCAGAGCATATTTGCGGAATGTTTTACCAGATTCTTGCTTCATTCTGATAAGGAAAAGGCGGTCAGCCGCCATTTTTGTGTTGTGGCGATACTGTCGGACAAACTCTTGTGATAGGTCTGTCCATGAGCGGAATTGTTTCGGATCTAAGCGAGCAAACCATTGTGCCGCTCCTCCGGTCAAGCTATGCTGAAAAAGATGCATCATCAATCCTTTGGGATTAGGATACCCGCATAATGCTCCAGCAGATAGACGTAGGTGCATCATGGGTTCGCCCGTTCCATCGTATTTTGAGAAGTCAGGAATTTTGAATTTCAATGGTAACTGCATGCCTGGGTAAAAGCAAAGATCCTCAAAGCTTGTAGGCGTATACGCATTTGGCCCTCAGAGGGATCTGAGGGCATCTTCCAATTGTTGAACTTTCAAAGTCAATGGTGAATCTTCTTTTCTGACGGGGATATCGTCCAAATGACTCTCTAAGTCATCTTGAGCGTGTGGGAAAGTAGGGAGAGTTGGAATGTGATGCGGTTGAGTGGGTAAAGTGACAGCTGTTGGTGGTGGAGGAAAATTTCCTATCGGTAATGATGCATTCGTGATTTGCATGGCAGGGATTGATCCTGTCTGCCCTGGAGTGGTTCCGATGTTAGGTGGCATTGGATGAGAGGGAGATGGATCGAGACCAGCGGGTTGGAGCACAGGTGGGCTTTGGTGCTGGGCTACCAGGGCTTCTAGGACGGCTTGAAGATGGTCCATGTTTCTGCGGACAGCCATATGTTCTTCTCTGGAGACCATTTCCGGCTCGTGCGGGGTCTGATTCAATGCATCTTCAGCCATGGTTCGAGCTAAAAATCGAGTAATCCTTCTATTCAAATTTAGGGGGAAGTCTGAGTTAGCCGTATTGTTACCTGTATGACAATCACTAGATTTAGATTAGTAAACCGGAAAAATCTCTAAGGATACTGGAGATAAATGGACTTCTTTTGAATTTATAACTCGGGATATGCCCCGGACATGAAGTCTGGAGCATTATCTCGGATTGTAAACTTTGGAGAAATTGAAATGATGAGTCCATAGTCTAATCTTGACCAGTATTCCTAGAGACACTATATATATATATATTTTTAGAAAATCTTTTTGTTTTTAACAGAATGTATATAAGGATACCCTTCAAAATGAATATGTTCCCCTAATAATAGCAGTAGGGTTTTAGTTTATGACTCTTTTTTTGGCTTTTCTATATGCAAGATGAAGCTATGCAGTGGATAAGTTTCAAAGGTTCCCAAATCTTCAGACCTCCGGCCCCCGAAGGGTACCATCTTCGAGTCGGTGATTTGGTTGGAGTGCCTCATTTCGGCTACGGACTTTTTAGGGTCGCGCATCTTACTCTTGGGCCCCCGATGGGTTGATAGGGACAGCTTCCATTTTGGGCGGTCATGACCTCCACCCAAAACAGGTGATGATGCAAATGATGTATGAAAAACTTGCAATGCAATTAAAGTAATTTTTTTTTTTGAAAACTGAAGGGAATCCTTTTTGCAATATATGAATATATAGGTAAATAACAAGCGCATTGGCGCAGCAAAATATTTTCAGCGAAGAGATGTTTTTTAGCAAAGCGCGCCACCTGTAATGCCCCTGAAAAGGATAAACACAATGTACATCAGCAATATTGGCCGAGAGATGATTGATTTTTGAGTTGGAAGAAAATTTATTTTTGAAAATTTTCGGAAGCTTAAATACTCTCGTCCCCAGCAGAATCGCCAGCTGTCGCGCCGGGAAAATTCCTCCGCCTCCCTTCTTCGCTTCCGCCCGTGTTTTCGGGGGTCGCGTTTTCGGATGGCGTACTTTGAATTTTCGGGGTTTAATGCGACGTTTGAAAATGATTTTGATGGTAGTTGGACTTACTTGATTTTAAAATGTCCGGACTTAATAATGGTTTTATAATTGCCGAGACAATATATATCCCATTATAAATCTGTTTTTCAGAATCGCCACTCGGCATAGAGTTATGGTGTGCCAAGTCACCGGTTTTATTAAGAAAAGGGTGGTCTGCGAAATCAGAGAATCGGGTTCGGAGATTTAGTTACGAATGGAGAAGGTGTTAGGCACCCCATTCGCCCTTTCGGTACTTCCTTTCTAAAAATAATCTTTCTTCCAATTTAAAATCAATGATTTCTCGTCCAAGAGAAATAAACATAAAACTGATGCTTGAATTCAAAAGGGATTTACAGATGGGCAATGCCTTGATTTTGTTTTTGAGATTTTATGAAAAAAATTTAAAGAATGAATTGAACTTTGATCTTTTTGATGGTTTTTGTATTTTTGAGTCAGACAGAGGTTCGACAGCGTTTTATGAAAAAAATGATTCTGATATTGATTTTGGGAATTCCAGAAGAATATCGAGCGACCAGGTATGAACTGATTCTCGAGATATTCTTCCGATCCAAATTGGTCAGTTACTGCAAGTTTTCACTGAACAATGCGAATCAAGGAATTGAATTTTGGATTTAAAGTGTTTCATTTTATTTGAGAAAAGAGATTATTCTTGTTTTTGTAAATTCCAAAGGAATATCAGATGACCCGGTATGATCCGATTCATAAGATATTCTATCGATCCAAATCGGTCAGCTACTGCAAGATTTCACTGAACGATACGAATCAAGGAATTTAATTTTGGAATGATATTTTCTTTATGTTACAATAAGAGAATTGATTTTCTTGGATTTTGGAAATCTCAAAAGAGGTCGAATGACCCGGTATGTACCGATTCATAAAACACTCTTGTTGATCCAAATCGGTCAGCTACTGCAAGTTTTCGCTGAACCATACGAATCGAGAGATTTCTTTTGTTTTTATGCTTTTATAAGTGTTTTCCTTTTCTTTTATAAATTGAAAAAGTGAAGTGTTTAAGAAGGAGAAGGAGAAAACGGATCTAAGTATAGATGTATACATATTTATAAACACGTATAACGGGATATAATATTATATATAAGTCGTGTTGGAATATTTCCAAAACGGACGACTTATATACAATATACCGACAAGGTCGGATTTAGAAATGAAAAATAGAAATGAACAAGACGACTTTTGTTTTTCTTCTTTACAAACTTCAAGAAATGAAAGATTGGCTTTTCACGACGTATCGCGATTGCAAGCCAAAAATTATAAGTCGATTTTTGTAAGTTCAATTTCTGATCTATTCAAGGAAATAAATGTTCCAAGATCTCTAGTTATTTTACCGAATAGTCGGTAGGCATAGCCATACGCGAGGCCGAGATATCATTTAACCGAGATCTTTGAAGATCATTTCTTTGAATAAAGAAGAAAAATGGAAAAGAAGCCAACAACATGTTTTTGGTATTTTTACGGCGAAAACGTATTTGCGTTCTTCTCGTACGTGACGTCGAAGCAGGCGTAGCCTAGCATGCGTCAAATTCTAACGAGGAGAAAGACACAAATGGTCATCTTCTTTATTATAGATGTTTATATGTATATAGATAAAAGAAACGTTTTCGATAGTTTTCTCGCCGAAGATATCGGAGTAGGCATAGCCGTACAAATGCCGATAGTCGGGATATACTATGAAAACGAATCTTCTTCGCTTTGACGTTTACATCGCGGCGGTAAAAAGAAAAAGAAGAAAAGAGAAAAGAAAAAGAAAAGAAGGTAACAAAATTATTTTCTTTATATTATTACCTTGTTGTAATTACAAGTTCCGGGAGTTCGAATTTCTAACGGTAAATTCCGTAAATTATAATAAAGTATAGTATCGAGACCGAAGTCGATACTAATACTAGACTATAGGATGTAACGTCTATACCGAGAAAATAATTCAAATAAAAAAGAGAAAACGAAAGATGTTTTTAGAATTTTCGGCAGAGGTTCGGCTGCGTTCGGTTGGTTTTGGAATTTTCGGGTAGAGTTTTGGTGGTTTTTGAAGGTTTGAATTTGATGGGGATGACTTTTGGTTGCTGGATTTTGGCTTGGGAATGAAGGTTTATTCAAGAACAAGTGTTGTTCTTGAAGGAAAGGAGGTGGTAGGGTTTGGAAATAGGGTTAGGGATTTTTTGGAATGATTTTGAGTATAGGTTTTTGGTTTTGGGGAGCTTCTGCCCAGAATGGATTTGTGTTTGAGAGAGAAACTTTGTAATGGAATGGCCAAGGGTCCTCTCCCAAGAGGGGAGAGGGTTTTTTTTTATAGAAGTTGGCATGTCGCATCTATAGATGCGACATGTTCAAAAAAACTTTTTTTATTGGGAAGTGCGCAGCAAAGGAGATTTGGTGATTTGGATTGAGTGTTGGAATGGATTTAGGGTCAAATCAATCGCCGAAAATCAAAAATGAAATAAAATGAAAAAGAAAAAGAAAATCCAAAGTCTTCTCGGGTCCAGAAATTGATCTAGACATTTGATATGCACTTGCTCGGCCCTATGCTCGGCTCTGTCTCTGAAATTTTGAAGTAGATATTTGCGATGCTTGAATTAAATCATGAATTTAGAAATCATCACGGGATTATTCCGGCCACTTTTCTGAAATTCTTTGGAAACCGGCCTTTCTGCTCTGATCGGGAGATGATGCTGCGCCTTGAACTGCTTTTTATCCGTCGATTGCATTTATCAGTAAATGTTCGCCTCTTCAAATACTGCTCATGAAAATTATGTTT
>NMUG010013043.1:0-10209 GCA_002855965.1 Monotropa hypopitys
GGGAAGAGTTGAGTATGGATTGAACTCAATGGTAACGTTATGAGGTAAGTGAGTGGTGTGATGAATGGTTTACGAATTTGGATTGGCGTATTCATGTGGTTCTCCTTTCAAGAAGTCGTAGGTTGTCTTAGCATAATGAACTTGTTATTAAATTGTATCAAGTGTAAGAGTCGTGGTTAAAGGTAAGAGTAATTGTACATAGATTAAGTTTCATTGTGAATGAATTTTGTGGTTTCGAAAATTTTTCTAACTTCGAGGATAAAATCTCCTAAGGAGGGGGGAGAGTTGTAATACTCGTCCCCTTAATTCTAATAAGAGAAATTATTTTAAATGATTTTGCATAAGTCTTAAAAATAAAGTTGCGAGTTAGAGAGGAGTTTGAAACCTAATTCGTTTGAGGTTGTTTAGAGTATGTTGTCATAGCTCGGGAAGGCCATTGATTGACATTGGAAGGTCATTTCAATGTTTAAAATGATGGGGAAGTGTTTGGGTGAGTTTGAAGGGTTGGGAAATAATAGGGTGAAGTTTGGAAGTGTTCCAGGTAGGCTCGTCCGGACTGCGCATGGGTTCCGTCCGGATGAGTGACCAGTGAGTTTTCCGGATTTTTGAGGTGATGGTCGTCCGAAACATGGAGTTGGGTCGTCCGGACGAAGTCGGTGGTCCAGACGAGATGTGCGGAAAAATTGTTAAATGAAGGGTAATTTCGGGTTTTTGGTGCTTAAAGCATTTTGAGACTTCGTAAGGCTATTATTGTCACGCCCCGGATTTCCAAACCATTTTTTTTGAAATGGAATAAAAGAATGATTTACTTAGAAACCATATTTGCCAAACCACAAGACAAGGAGCCGTGAATGATAAAACACACCTCTTTACAAACGTTTACAATAAACATGCGGAAGAATGGTATTTTAACAGTTCTTTACATAAACTTACTTGCAATTGAAATGATGTAACAACTCTTTAAGTAAAGGGAAATGCCCGTAGGCTACAAGAGGAAAAAGTGGGGGAAAAGCTGTAGTGCACAAATGAAATAAATATGAAATGCTACTCACACTGAAAGGACCTGGAGAAAGCCAAAGCCAACTCCTCACTACTAGCTATCCAACCCTGCAACCCTGCAATGAACTGTAAAAAAAGGTTGAGTCATAAAGACCCAGCAAATATGCATCTATCAAGTGCAAACGTAACTATGGTGACATGTGCAAGTGGTGTGAATTCCTATGATGCAACCTCAAGCCTGACAATGTTCTCACAATCTAAACACCACAACCAAGTCACTAACCAAGTCAAAACACATAGATCTAACCAAGACTTTCATCAAGCATACTAAGAGACAACTCAACCACAGGACTTCACTCAAACCAACAATCACATAAGTCACAATCCTCTCTCTTTACCAAGTATTACGATCCACACAACTAGGCAACGCGTACTAGTATACGGACCATAAGGGCCAAGGATCCCAACTACGATCGCACGACATGGTGAACTATCACCTTAACTAGGGAGGACGCTCCCAAGAACACAACCCATCTATACTAAGGCCCAAGCCTTCCACTATCCATAAAGGACCATATCTTCACCATGGCTAATTCCACGACTTAGCCAAATATCTACAACGTGCTAATTCCACGACTTAGCCAACATCACAATCCACCTAACCATATAGTATCCGACTATCCTCTGTATATATATATATATATATATAGGTAAACATTGGTGAATTGATTGTCTTGCTTAAAATAGTGTGTTCGACTCCCGGCTTAACATCACTTTGAAACCAAGTCACACGAGTCTCAACCGCCTCACTAAATAAGGACCGACTTACCCCAAACATGGACTACATCTTGAAAGGGTCCCACGAGTCTCGAACCGTCCCACGAGTAAGGATCGGTCTACCCCAAACATGGACCATCATGTTGAAAACCAATTTAGAAAAACCTATGTGATCGATTTAGAGTCTCCTTGGCGAGAACAAGGATGGACTCACTCACGTCGAAGTGCCACGAGGAATGCACTATCATACGAGGTCTCACGAGGAATACACCATCACACACGAAGTGCCACGAGGGATGCACTATTACACGAGGTGCCACGAGGAATGCACCGAATACGAGGTGTCACGAGAAATACACCAACTCACAAAGTGACACGAGTAATGCACTGTCTAACAACAATCAAGGGCCACATCGTTTGACCACCAACACCACACTCACAATTTGGTTATTTAAAGTTGGTTGTTTAATAGGTAAATTTGGTAGATTTCAAATGTGAATCAAAGGAGACGAATTCTCCATCCAGGGCAACGAGTTTGCCAACGAGGGACGAGTTCCCAAACCGATGATGACGAATTCACCCAAATTATTTCTACCACAAGTGTCGATATCCTAGGAACGAGTTTCCTGGTCTAGTGTGACGAATTCACACACACAATCCAATTCTCTTCACCAAGGCATTTCAACAAATACCTAATGTGCACAAGTGCACACAAGGGTCCTAGTCACCAAGGACACCTAATTCAAGCACATAATTTCTCAATCATCAACTCAAGGCCACATACAAGGACCCAACCAAGACATCAAGGCTACACACTTAAGAGCCCAAGTAAAATCCCCCAAATTCATCCAATGTCACTTACAAGGACCTAACCAAGATCCAACAATTTTACGAAATCATGAAACGTACCTAAACGCCTCTCGGGCGTTCTACCGAACACCTAGCGGGCCCAAGATCACCGCTTAATTCCACTAAATTTAACACCTAGGACCAAACCCCCAAATTCCCATCAAACTCCAATAATTGAATCATGAGTCCTAGACCTCAATTCTTTATCATACAATCCCACAACCATCAAGAATACTCTAATCCAATGCAAGGATGAGTTCAACTGTGTTTAATCAAAACATGTCAAATCTCATAATTTCCAAAATATTGGTTTTTAGGAAAACCTTTGATTTTAATTATGTAAATCAATTTAATGGCCTAACACAATCACATAAACACAAGATAAATGCATATTTACCTCAAACTCCAATGATGGCGGAAATCCTAGCCGCGAAATCCTCGGCACCGATGAACCTATACACGTCAATGGAAAGATCACAACGATGGGAATACAAGTCCCTAAAGGACCAACAAGAGAAACCCACTTATGAAAATCGACTTACCCGGATCCGCGGAGAACGACTTCGATATGTAGGTTGCCGGAGAACCCACGACGCGTAGAGCAAGGTTTCTTCTTCGGAAAGTTTGATTCGAGCCCTCTAGGGCCTTGGTCTTGAGGAGAGAGGGGAGAGCATCAATGGAGGTGGAGAGGTTTGAGAGAGAGAGGCTAGGGTTAGAAATGAGGGAGAAGACACATTTTGGCCGAATTTTAGTGTATGGAACGACCTAGGAGCAAAAAGACCACAATGCCCCTCATTAAAAACCCAAAAATTGCACTTACAGCGACCGTCGTCCGGACGAAGCCCCACCGTTGTCCGGACGAAACCCCCTTCGTCCGGACGGGAAACCCCGTCGCCCGGACGACCACTCCTGGATCGTTTTGCAACCTCCCTGCCGAGCTCGTCCGGACGAGCATCGGCCGTGGTCCAGACGACCGGACCAGAAAACTTCCAAAACTGAGTCTAAATGACCCCGACTCATTCCTACGCGACCCTTGACACTTTCTCAACGTTCATCACATCGAATCGACGTCCTAAGGCTATTCTGCGACCTTTCTAATGATCACAAGCGCCGGTACTTAATTTATAAATAAATTTAGGCATCAAAAATACAAATACGCATATGGGATTTTGGGTCGTTACATCTCAACCAACTTAAAAGAATTTCGTCACCGAAATTAACTAAGGTTAGAGGAACAAGGATCTCGACCAAGGGATACCAAATTTGCGAAGAACCCGCATGCCACACGAAAGAGTAAAAGAGACAACTCCCGATATGGTGTGGACACGCCGACACAAAAGGGACACGGCGACACAAAAGAGACATGCCGGCCAAAGAATCAATCTCGCCAAAGACACAAGAGACGGAGGATCCTACAAGGGACTTGCTTCCTCAAGAACGAGAAGTCACAAACGTCCTACCACAAGGTTCACGCTAAAATAGATCGAATTTATAATCGTCAACACTCCACTATCATTCTACAAACTCACAAACACACGTTTTACAAACGTTACTCTACCCACGGGTACACACGCATCCCCACACCCCCCCAATGCGATAATCAAGTGACCACTAAAATTCAAGTTTGATGTGTGCCGGCCAGACACAATTCTCAACCTAAGTCATAGGGTCATCCATATACCACACAATCAAAGAAATACACACACGGTCGACTCCACACTGAAGGTGTAGGAGTAACCGACTCAATTACTCGTTCCCAATTTCTTTAAACATCTACCCATTGCTCAGGGCGCAAAGGATGTGAGTTCACAAGATAGCAAGAATGATCTCAAAGGACATGTCAACCAATCAAGTGGAAAACAACACCAAGCTTGACCATCACAAAGAGAACAAGGTGGCACAAGACAACCAATATACTTATCCACAATCCAAACGGAGCAAAATCATAACTCGAATCATTTAGGCATCGAACTCAGAGAGTACAAGAATAAGAAACTTGCAATAAGAAGTACTCCATTGGATAATAAAAGTCTCAACCACGAAGAGTCACTACAAAAGGTGTCCAAAGAAAGGACCAACATCTAGGATAAAAACGCATAACTCCAAACCGAGTTCACAATGCTACAAGCATAAGACAACAAGTTGGTAATTCCAACAACACACAACACAATTATGCCAAGCAAAAACGAACAAGTCTACTAAGACTGAGAAGTCGGCGGCTGCGGATTTGCAGTAGCTATAGCGAATACTCTACCACGAGTCATCTGGTCCACCGACTGCTTGCCTCTCTGAATCGAAGCCCGACTTGCACCTCTAGAACTGGTTCCTCTCTCGAACTGAGGACTAGATGCGAACGACTGATGTTGAAGTTGCTGACTGTGATTTCCTGGCTGGAACTGCTCAACTCTTGGTCCAGCTGACGATGGTCGCCCAACTGACATCTCCTCCTGCCTGCCACTTCTCTATGGGCAAATTCTTCCCACATGCCCTGACTGGCCGCACTCAAAACAGGTAACCTGGGGGCACCGAGAACGATAGTGTCCTTCTTGATGGCAATGATGACAAACAAGGTGGTTCCTGGGTTGCTCTCCTGCAAAACCAATACTGACGAGAGATTGAGAACCCTGCTGACTCCGAGGAAGTGAATGATCTCTAAGCCGCTTCCTTCCAAGACTGCCTGACGAAGACGTGGAATGCGAAACAGAAAACTGCCGACGAGGCTCCCACACTCTGACTTCTTTTTTCTCTTCCTTGCAAATAGGCTCAATAGCCCTGGCACGATCTAACATGGCGGCAAAAGAACGGATACACTGCCCAATAATAAGCCTCTGGATGGAGAGGCGAAGACCCCGCTCGAACCTCTTACACTTGCGATCATCAGAACTGACCAACTCTGGAGCAAAACGGGACAACAACTGGAATTTGATCGCGTATTGGGAGACCGTCATGTCACCCTGTTGTAACAACTCGAACTGCATCCGCAACTGCTCACGAAAAGCTTCGGAAAAGTACTAATCTTCGAAGAGAGAAACAAACTGCTCCCACGATGTAACATCAACATCTTCATCTGCTAATCCCGGATTCGCAACTCTAGCCAACCTTCGCGTATCTTTCTTGGCCTCGACAATGGAATTCCACCACTCTCCGGCTTCACCAACTAACTGATACGATGCAAAAGACACTCGCAATCCATCTTTATGAATTTGAAGGGTGTCCAACGCCTTACCAATTCCGGAAAGCCAAGGATTGGCCTCAATAGGCTCACCCTCTCCATTAAAACTAGGAGGGTTCATAGCACGGAACTCACGCAAGACTTCCATCACACGACTGACATCCCCGACTCTAGGGGCTTGAACCGCTCTGGTGGCCTCAACCATGGCCTCGGCAAGCTGCCTCACAAACAATCTAGGGTCCACTGCTTCCTCTCGACCCACTTCAACGTTCTCCTCTTCACGGATTTCTTCTACCGGGACATCCTGACGCACCTGACGAAGCCGACGACCTCCTTGACGAGTAACCATACCGACAATCGAAGCACTAGCGGCGATATATCCTAGCAAACACCAAACAATGCAATGAATATACGAGTCACAGTGGTGCTATGCTCAAAATTTATAAACAAGAACTAGGAATCGACTTACGCTGTAAGCTATCAACCACTTACTCAACACATACTCATAACCATAGGTATAACCCCCAACACACTAGCGGAACCAAACTCATCCGAGTACAAATACTAACTCCTATGCCTCAAACAAGGGCATACTAATGGCAACTTCCTATGCCTCGAACAAGGGCATACTAATGCCATGCAACACTCAATGCATGCAAACACACGCAAAAGACTCCACGGAAAGCACGTGAAAAAATCCATTAAGATAAAAATCTTCCCAAAGTTCCAAGATTTTCGAACCGAAAGCTCTGATACCAAGTTGTCACGCCCCGGATTTCTAAACCATTTTTTTTGAAATGGAATAAAAGAATGATTTACTTAGAAACCATATTTGCCAAACCACAAGACAATGGGCCGTGAATGATAAAACATACCTCTTTACAAACGTTTACAATAAACATGCGGAAGAATGGGATTTTAACAATTCTTTACATAAACTTACTTGCAATTGAAATGATGTAACAACTCTTTAAGTAAAGGGAAATGCCCGTAGGCTACAAGGGGAAAAGGTGGGGGAAAAACTGTAGTGCATAAATGAAATAAATATGAAATGCTTCTCACACTGAAAGGACCTGGAGAAAGCCAAAGCCAACTCCTCACTACTAGCTATCCAACACTGCAACCCTGCAAAGAACTGTAGAAAAAGGTTTAGTCATAAAGACCCAGCAAATATGCACCTATCAAGTGCAAACGTAACTATGGTGACATGTGCAAGTGGTGTGAATTCCTATGATGCAACCCCAAGCCTGACAATGTTCTCACAATCTCAACACCACAACCAAGTCACTAACCAAGTCAAAACACATAGGTCTAACCAAGACTTTCATCAACTCAAGCATACTAAGAGACAACTCAACCACATGACTTCACTCAAACCAGCAATCACATAAGTCACAATCCTCTCTCTTTACCATGTATTACGATCCACACAACTAGGCAACGCGTACTAGTATACAGACCATAAGGGCCAAGGATCCCAACTACGATCGCACGACATGGTGAACTATCACCTTAACTAGGGAGGACGCTCCCAAGAACACAACCCATCTATACTAAGGCCCAAGCCTTCCACTATCCATAAAGGGCCATATCTTCACCATGGCTAATTCCACGACTTAGCCAAATATCCACAACGTGCTAATTCCATGACTTAGCCAACATCACAATCCACCTAACCATATAGTATCCGACTATCCTCTGTATATATATATATAGGTACACATTGGTGAATTGATTGTCTTGCTTAAAATAGTGTGTTCGACTCCCGGCTTAACATCACTTTGAAACCAAGTCACACGAGTCTCAACCGCCTCACTAAATAAGGACCGACTTACCCCAAACATGGACTACATCTTGAAAGGGTCCCACGAGTCTCGAACCGTCCCACGAGTAAGGATCGGTCTACCCCAAACATGGACCATCATGTTGAAAACCAATTTAGAAAAACCTATGGGATCGATTTAGAGTCTCCTTGGCGAGAACAAGGATGGACTCACTCACGTCGAAGTGCCACGAGGAATGTACTATCATACGAGGTGTCACGAGGAATACACCATCACACACGAAGTGCCACGAGGGATGCACTATTACACGAGGTGCCACGAGGAATGCACCGAATACGAGGTGTCACGAGAAATACACCAACTCACAAAGTGACACGAGTAATGCACTGTCTAACAACAATCAAGGGCCACATCGTTTGGCCACCAACACCACACTCACAATTTGGTTATTTAAAGTTGGTTGTTTAATAGGTAAATTTGGTAGATTTCAAATGTGAATCAAAGGAGACGAATTCTCCATCCAGGGCAACGAGTTTGCCAACGAGGGACGAGTTCCCAAACCGATGATGACGAATTCACCCAAATCATTTCTACCACAAGTGTCGATAGCCTAGGAACGAGTTTCCTGGTCTAGTGTGACGAATTCACACACACAATCCAATTCTCTTCACCAAGGCATTTCAACAAACACCTAATGTGCACAAGTGCACACAAGGGTCCTAGTCACCAAGGACACCTAATTCAAGCACATAATTTCTCAATCATCAACTCAAGGCCACATACAAGGACCCAACCAAGACATCAAGGCTACACACTTAAGAGCCCAAGTAAAATCCCCCAAATTTATCCAATGTCACTTACAAGGACCTAACCAAGATCCAACAATTTTACGAAATCATGAAACGTACCTAAACGCCTCTCGGGCGTTCTACCGAACACCTAGCGGGCCCAAGATCACCGCTTAATTCCACTAAATTTAACACCTAGGACCAAACCCCCAAATTCCTATCAAACTCCAATAATTGAATCATGAGTCCTAGACCTCAATTCTCTATCACACAATCCCACAACCATCAAGAATACTCTAATCCAATGCAAGGATGAGTTCAATTGTGTTTAATCAAAACATGTCAAATATCATAATTTCTAAAACTTGGGTTTTTAAGAAAACCTTTGATTTTAATTATGTAAATCAATTTAATGGCCTAACACAATCACATAAACACAAGATAGAGGCATATTTACCTCAAACTCCAACGATGGCGGAAATTCTAGCCGCGAAATCCTCGGCACCGATGAACCTATACACGTCAATGGAAAGATCACAACGATGGGAATACAAGTCCCTAAAGGACCAACAAGAGAAACCCACTTATGAAAATCGACTTACCCGGATCCGCGGAGAACGACTTCGATATGTAGGTTGCCGGAGAACCCACGACGCGTAGAGCAAGTTTTCTTCTTCGAAAAGTTTGATTCGAGCCCTCTAGGGCCTTGGTCTTGAGGAGAGAGGGGAGAGCATCAATGGAGGTGGAGAGGTTTGAGAGAGAGAGGCTAGGGTTAGAAATGAGGGAGAAGACACATTCTGGCCGAATTTTAGTGTATGGAACGACCTAGGGGCAAAAAGACCACAATGCCCCTCATTAAAAACCCAAAAATCGCACTTACAGTGACCGTCATCCGGACGAAGCCCCACCGTCATCCGGACGAAACCCCTTCGTCCGGACGGAAACCCCGTCGTCCGGACGAAACCCCTTCGTCCGGACGGGAAACCCCGTCGTCCGGACGACCACTCTTGGATCGTTTTGCAACCTCCCTGCCGCGTCCGGACGACCGGACTAGAAAACTTCCAGAACGGAGTCTAAATGACCCCAACTCATTCCTACGCGATCCTTGACACTTTCTCAACGTTCATCGCATCGAATCGACGTCCTAAGGCTATTCCGCGACCTTCCTAATGATCACAAGCGTCGGTACTTAATTTATAAATAAATTTAGGCGTCGAAAATACAAATACGCATATGGGATTTTGGGTCGTTACAATTATGGTTGGGGATAAACATGGGAGGCCACCATTTGGGTGTTCTAAACCCAAGGCAGAGGGATGAGTGAGGTAGAGAGTGAAAGGGATCCATGGTCAATCGAAGGCTCGGGAACGATCCGAGACCGGATTTGCGGAGCTTGAGGCATGTAGATTGCTCTACGAGGTACGGTTTGAGTTGTAATCGATTTTATCTTAGTTGTATTTCGATTTGTATGAGTTTTGATTTGGAGGTTTTGGGTGTTTTGTGGGTTATGTTGTATATAGTGTTAATAGTTGAGTGTGTTTCTTAAAATTTGCGGATGTGTGTGTATATGAGGCTAATTAGTATGTTCTTGCATAATTTTTCCATCAATTCGAGTCTAGTGTGTGTAATCTGTGTCGTAGTGTGTGCAAGTATGTTCATGGCCTCTTGTATCCCGAAATCGGTTGTTAATGGAACGGATAAAAACGCACGTTTTTAATTGATGGAGCTCGTAGGAGAACTCATGTTTTTATGGGTACGCTTGATGTAGGACCTTATTGAAAATATGGAATGGAACTTAATATTACCTATTGTGTTTATGCGCGTGCCATGGGTTAATTCG
>NMUG010013044.1:0-10209 GCA_002855965.1 Monotropa hypopitys
TCGATGCTTGACTTACCGCTACTATATTGTAGTGTTAATTCATTGAAATTATTATCTTTGACGCGCTCGCGACAAGCGTATCAAATTTTGGCGCTGTTGCCAGGGAAAGTCAATGTTTTTTATTTAGTTGGATTTTTATTATTTTCTTAAGTTCGTAGTTTTTCTTTTTATTTTTTTGTTTTTCTTTTTAGTCTTTTATGCTCGGGCGCCGCTCTTTGCACCCAGAGCTAGAAGACTTAGATCTTGAACTTGAAAAAACAGCCCAGACCAACCGATCCGCATCAAGGAATCAAACTCCGATTCCGATGGCTGAAAATTTTGAAAATAATGATCCACCCATTGGCGGCAATCAAAATAATCCTTTGGTCATGGGTGGCAACATGCAGAGACCACCGGCAATTATTGGCGGTAATAATCAAAGGCCACCAATAGTTGTTGATAATAATAATCAAGCTCAACCCGCATACAAGGGAGGTAATCAGCAGGGCTATGCTGCCATTGGGGACTACTTTGTTCCAGGTCCATACATGAACCCAATGTGTGTGAGACAACCAACCCCAGTGGCTACACGTTATGAGATTAAACATGTCCTGTTGAACTTACTTTCCAATTTCTATGGGCGTGAGAACGAAGACCCGTATGCCCATTTGACTGAATTCATTGACATTTGTTCCACTATTCGCCTTATGCACTTCACCGATGATGCTCTGCATTTAAAGCTCTTTCCTTTCTCATTGAAGGATCGAGCTAAAGAATGATTGAACACCTTATCTCCGTGAAGCATTACATCATGGAACCAATGTCAACAAGAGTTCCTCAAAAAGTACTTCCCAATTGGGAAGACTAATCAGATTCGTCGTTCTCTCATAAACTTCACTCAACTTGAGGTCGAACAATTTCACGAAACTTGGGAACGCTTGAATGATCTTCTCAGAAGATGCCCTCACCACGAGGTACCCAAATGGCATCTGGTGCAAACGTTCTATTATGGGATGAATAAATGCCACCGCTACATTATTGATGACTCTTGCGGTGGCGGTTTCATGAACAAGAGTCCGGAAGAAGGGTGGAAATTTTTTGAACAATTCGTTGAAAATTCTCGGCACCACCAGGACTCTCGCATTACAAATGATAGGTCCATCCCTGCACCAAATAAGCCTAGAGGCTTATATCAAGTGGACCATCAACATGATTTGAGTTCCAAGGTGGACTCACTGGCCAAGAAGTTTGACAACTTCTTATCTTTGGGCCAGAATGCAATCTATGCTCCTCCACCTCTAGCCATTGCAGAGGTGTGTCAAATATGTTGTACTCTAAGGCATACCACTGAAGAATGCCAACATGCATTCCTGCCCCAGGAGAGTGAGAAGCAAGCCTGTTTCACTCAAGGCTTTGGTCGACCACAAAATGATCCCTATTCTAGCACCTATAATCCTGGATGGAAGAATCATCCTAATTTTTCGTGGCGACCATCGGGCCAAGGAGCCCCATCATCATCAAGGCCACCCATGGCCCAACAAGCAGCCAATCTGCCGCCATTCCAAAATAATCAATACCAATTCCGGAATGCTCCTCAACCGCACTATCAATCTCAACAAAGTACAAACCCTCCTATGGATTCTGCGTCATTCATGAATATCCTTGAAGAGCAATCTAAGAATATCCAGTCACTCACTCAATTGGTCTACTCTGAAGCACAATCAGGGGCCAAGCTAGAAACCCAACTTGGGCAACTAGATAATCAAATGAGTTGACGAAAGGAGGGTAAGCTGTTTAGCCAAGCTGTTTCTAATGCTAGAAGTGTCCATCAAATTGATGAGGCATCCCAACATGAACATGCTAAGGCAGTTACAATGTTGAGGAGTGGAAAGGTGATTGATACCACTCCCATGGACCCAAGAGCTAAAGAGACAAAGTCTCCATCATCCGGGTCCGAATAAAAAAATTCCAAGGGGAAGGAGGTTGCTACTGACTCTCCAACAAAGGACTCATCTGTAGTCCCTTCTTACATTCCTAAAGCACCCTTCCCCGCTTGTCTTGACGCACCTTCACCCTTTCGCAAGAGGGGAGCCCCCATTGAGAACATTATGGAAGTGTTCAAGCAAGTGAAAATCAACTTGCCATTGCTGGATGCCATCCAGCAGGTTCCTTCATATGCTAAGTTCCTCAAGGACTTATGCACGCATAAAAGGAAGGCACGAGCTAAATTTTGGGAACCAATCCCCATTCTGCACCAGGTTAGTGTCATTCTTCAGGCAGACATAACACCTAAGTTGCCGGATCCGGGCGTGCCCACCATATCTTGCATCATTGGTTCGCAAACCATTAACAGGGCACTTTTGGATCTGGGAGCTAGTGTCAATTTGCTCCCATATTCGGTGTATGAGGAACTGGGGCTTGGAGAATTGAAGCCCACGGCGGTCACACTGAAGATGGGCGACCGTTCTGTGAAGGCTCCAAGGAGTATGCTTGAGGACGTCCTAGTCAAAGTACACAATTTCTACTATCCAGCGGATTTTCTCGTATTTGACATGGAGCCAGTCCACCCTTTGAGTCTAAAAGTCTAAACCCCAATCATTTTGGGAAGACCATTTTTGGCCACGGCTAATGCTAACATTTCTGTGAGAAGTGGAGTCATGGAGGTGTCATTTGGAAACATGAAGATGAGCTTGGACATGTACAACTCTTCCCACCGACCTCAACTCATCCATGAGTTGGTAGAAGATGCCTTACCATATATACTAGCCGATGACTCATTGGAAGCGTGCCTTGCACATTTTGGTTTCGAGGAGTTTGATCTTGATAACTTCATCGCTGAGGTTAGGTACATGCTTGACTTTACACCTCCGATGGATGTACTTGCATTGTCTACCTCGTTTGAACCATTACCAGCACTATCTTCCACTCCTACTCCACCATCTATCGAGAAAGCTCCAAAGCTTGAGTTGAAGCCTTTACCGTCTTCACTCAAATATGTCTTTTTAGGGCCGCACGACACCCTGCCTGTGATTATTGCTTCAGACCTCTCTGCTTTGCAGGAGGGTCAGCTAATAGAAGTGCTCAAGGAGTACAAGATGGCAATAGGGTGGTCGGTGGCCGACTTAAAGGGGATAGATCCCTCCATCTGCATGCACCGCATTTATTGCGAAGAGAACACAAAACCCATGAGGGAAATGGAGAGGAAATTAAATCTCATCATGATAGAAGTTGTGATGAAAGAGGTGGTGAAACTCCTTGATGCGGGTATCATATACCACATTGCTGATAGTCAGTGGGTGAGTCTCACTCAAGTGGTACCCAAAAAATCGGGTATCACTGTCATTGAGAACGAGAAGGGAGAGCTTGTGCCTACCCGCCAAACCACCGGATGGCGTGTCTGCATTGACTATCGCAAGCTTAACTCCATAACGAAGAAGATCATTTCCCCTTCCGTTCATTGATCAAATATTGGAGAGGTTGGCAGGCCAAAGCTATTATTGCTTCCTGGATGGATATTCCGGGTATAACCAAGTGGCTGTCGACCCCGTGGATCAAGAAAAGACCACGTTCACCTGTCCATATGGTACTTTTGCTTATCGGCGCATGCCTTTCGGATTGTGCAATGTACCAGCTACTTTTCAGCGGTGGATTGTGGCGATTTTTTCGGACATTGTGGAGAAGTTCTTGGAGGTCTTCATGGACGATTTTTTCGTCTTTGGAGACTCCTTTGATGGTTGTCTCCAAAATTTACGTTGTGTGCTTAAATGGTGTATGGAGACCAACCTTGTTTTAAGCTGGGAAAAGAGCCATTTTATGGTTCGAGAGGGGATTGTGCTAGGACACATAGTGTCAAAGAGGGGGATTGAAGTTGACCACACTAAGGTGGATCTCATTGCCAAACTTTCTCCCCCTCCACTGTCAAGCAAATCTGCTCTTTCTTAGGACATGCAGGGTTTTATCAACGGTTCATCAAGGATTTCTCTAAGATTTTCAATCCTCTATGCGATTTACTCGCCAAAGATGTTCCGTTCATGTTTGACTCTGTATGTCTAGATGCTTTTGAAACCCTTCGGGGTATGCTTTCCACCGCACCTATCATCCGGTCACCCTCTACCCTTTGAGATCATGTGTGACGCCTCTGACTATGCAGTCGGGGCTGTCCTTGGCCAGCGGGTTGACCGCGTACCCCATACGATTCACTACGAAAGTAAGACCCTCTCGGATGCTCAACTGAACTACACTACTACCGAGAAAGAATTACTTGCAGTGGTATTCGCACTTGAAAAATTCTGGTCTTACCTCCTAGGCTCAAAAATCATTGTCTACACCGATCATGCCGCTTTGCGGTACTTATTGGAGAAAAAGGAGAGTAAGCCGAGGTTGATTAAGTGGATTCTGCTACTACAGGAGTTTGATCTTGAGATTCGTGATAAAAAAGGTCTCTGAGAACTCCGTAGCAGACCACCTATCAAGGATTTTGGTGGAGAACACTTGTGCCACCTCGCCTTTGAAAGACTCGTTTCTCGACGAGCAACTTTTTATGGTTATCCAAGTGCAATCTCCATGGTATGCTCACATCGTGAACTACCTTGCCACATGCGTGCTTCCATCAATTTGGTCCAAGGCTGACAAGGACCGATTCTTTACGCAGGTGAGGCATTATTTTTGGGAAGATCCGGAGCTATTCAAGTTATGCTTGGATCAGCCCGAGAGTGAGTTTTACAGTATTCTTACTTTTTGCCACTCTCTTGAGTGTGGGGGACACTTTAGCGGGAAAAAGACAGCGGCGAAAGTCTTGCAAAGCAGTTTTTACTGGCCCACTCTGTTTAAGGATGCCCACGAATTCTATAAGGCATGCCTTAGATGCCAGAAAACCGGAAATATTTCGGATCGTGACATGCTGCCATTGTCTTCTATTCTGATTGTCGAAATCTTCGATGTTTGGGGCATAGACTTCATGGGACCATTTCCGTGTTCACACGGGAATGAGTACATTTTGGTGGCAGTCGATTATGTGTCCAAGTGGGTTGCAGTGGTAGCTACAAGAACTAATAACCACAAAGTGGTCATCAAGTGCTTGCAAGCCAATATTTGTACACGTTTTGGCTACCCAAGAGCTATCATTAGTGACGAGAGCACCCACTTTCTCAACAAATACTTTACGGCTCTTGTCTGACAGTATTCTATCACTCATAAGATGGCAACACCGTATCACCCGCAGACAAGTGGCCAGGTAGATGTGTCGAATAGGGAGATTAAAAGAATTTTGGAAAAAAACGGTTAGGCCGGATAGGAAAGACTGGTCTTTGCACTTAGATGACGCACTTTGGGCCTACCGTACAGCCTATAAAACACCCGTTGACATGTCTCCATACCATTTGGTTTTTGGGAAGGCTTGCCATATACCAGTGGAGCTTGAGCACCGGGCCATGTGGGCTATAGCAGCTTAACTTTGACATTACTACTGCATGCCTAAATCGGAAGCTCCAAATGTCCGAATTAGAGGAGTTGAGGAATGAAGCGTACGAGAGTTCCTTGATTTATAAGGATAGAATGAAGGCCTTTTATGATAAACACATCAATAAGAAATCCTTCAATCCGGGTATGAAAGTATGGCTTTTTAACTCACGCCTCAAACTATTTCCGGGAAAGTTGAGGTCAAGGTGGAATGACCCATATGTCATAGTTCGTGTCTTCTACCATGGGGCCATTGAAATTAAAGACCCACAACTGGGCAATTCTTTGTATGTGAATGGACAACGCCTAAAGTCGTATATCGAAGGGGTCCATAAAGAAATAATAGACGGGACCACCGTGGAAGAAATTGCCTTAGTGGATCCTATTTTATGAATAATGAAAATCAATGAAGTCTAGGAGACTATAAATCCATGAAGGTTGAGATACCTTCAGTGAATACCATGCTCGAACGGTCATGGTTGCCGGTCTAGTATAGCCGCCCGCCTAGCTATCCTTAGTGGTGTATTATCTCGGAGTACCCCGGTAAAAGTATGGATGGAAGAGAAAAGGGATTGGAGGCTCTCAAGGTTTAGCCACAAAGTGCGACCTTAGAGAGCTAACCTCCCGTGTACCAACTTACCCAGAAATTTCGGGCGATTTCTTCTCAAATGCATTTACCAAGTGAGCGAATCGGGGAGAAAAGTATTACTCGTGTTGTCCGTGTGAAGGACCAGTGGAGAAAACTTCAAACTTGGTCGAAGTCTAGGGAGGTTGACATGCCTCCCGCAAAGGTACGCATTAATTCTCCCATCCTCTTCTCTCTCTTTCTTTAAAAGTGATTGTCTCCTAGCTTCACCATTTGGAGACATGTCATGGATTAAGTTGAGGGATGAGGTAATTTCGTTCCTCTCATTCCCTACATCCCTCTTAGCTTAAATCTTTTTATACTCCGAGGACGGAGTAATTTTCAAGTTGAGGGATGGGGAACACTATCGTTTTTCCTTTTCTTTTATCTCAATTTTTTTATTTATTTTCAGCATTAAAGTGTGGACATTTGTGCTATATGTGCTCCCTTGATAATGTTTTGAGTAAGAACTTGCAGAAAGCAAATTGAAAACTCTTTGAGGACATGCATGATCACTCCTCGACTTACAAGGAATGGCGATTCAAAAACTCACGTCAATTTCCATTAGACCATTCTCCCGTTGTGGGGTAACTTTATATTCTTGTGGTTTTTGCATGTAGCGTAAATGTTCTTTTGCATTGCATGACATGTGGGATTGAGCGAAAAGTGATCTTAGGCATTGTTTTATTGATTAGACCCACCAAAAATTTTATTTTTTCTATTTTAATAAACACTTGCTACCCCTTTGAGCCAAAACATCTTTTATTTTTTATTTTTATCCTATTCTTTGATATTTAGCCTTAGGTGAACCCCGTAAATTGGGAAAGTGAATCATCCAAGGGAAAATCGATCTTGAAAAACTCGTATCTCGGAACAGGTTGGACTTGAGAATGGATGTTTGAGTGTGAAAGAAGGTAGGAAAATGATGAGGTGGTATAAATTGGTGAAGCAAGGTTGTGGGAATCATGTGGAATGTAGGTGCAGAAAAAATTACAATCTGGGAAAAATTCTGGGCCAACCGCAACCAGTTACGCCAAAAATAAGCGCAACCGGTAGTGCTTTAATGAAAATGAAAAAAATATATAAAAAGGGCCCAGTTCGCAACCTCGGCGTTACCGCTGGTTGCAGAGCTCCCCTGGGCGATTTTTCAGGCGAAACCGCAGCAAACCCCAAAACTCTTCCCCCTCTCCCTCTCGTTTCTCATCTCTCTCTCTCCCTCATCCTCCACATGTGCTCTAACCTCATATGACCTCAAAACCCACGAAAAAGGCAGAGAAGGTGATCGGGATTCGAAATTTGGCAAGTAAGTTGTTTTTGCTCTGATTTTGTCAATTGAATGTGTAGAGGTGGAATGGAGGTATATTGCAAGTGTTGTGAATGATTTCGAACTGAATTGGAGGTATAAGGGGGTACTGTGGTGATAGATACGTGTTTCTGGGCAATCAGCAGGATTTTCACAGAAGCGTAACCGGTTATGCCCCAAATCTAGCGCAACCGGTTGCGCTAAGTGCAGCCAGAATATGAAACTCTTATTCTTTCAGGACTTTCAAACGGAAGTCTAAAGCTATGAATCCAGAGGGCCCTTCCCAGCAATCTTTAGCTCTAGAATTTGTCGAGGCACAAACCGAGCCTCAATTGCCTCAAATTCCAATTCAAGAGCCCGTTCTGGAAGCTCCAAGCACTGATGTACCACAGGAGGCTCCTAGCACTGAGGTACCTATTTCTAAGACTCCACTTGACTCAATGCCACCCTTGAATGTAGAGAAACCACCTCCACCACAGCCGCAAGGTGAGGTATCCTCTCCTATCTTGATGATTCTGGCACCACCTACGACGGAGGCCACTATAGAGGCCACAACACCACCAGTGGCAGAACCTACAGCCGAGGATCAGCCATCTTCCTCTAAAAAGAGGAAACAAGTCCTAAAATTGGCAAAGACTTGGGAAGATGTTTGTTCAACTCGTGTTATCCTTTGTGAAAGAAAAATTGTGATGCCGAAAGATGTTCGACCGGTAAATCGCAAGGAGGAAGATGCAGTATTGTTTGATGTGGATGAGTGTTTGGTTGAGGCAGGGCTGACTCGCTGGTTTGATGATGTGAGGGGATATATCCCTACATTTGTGTAAGCTTTTTATCGGACTGTTGCACAGGATGTCGATGCTTTGATGTTGAAGGCCAAGGTAAAGGGGAAAGTAGTTGTTTGCACTCCTGATCTTATTGCCAGTTTTATAGGATGTACAAGGTCAGCTGAGGAGGATGTCACATACCCCAAAGAGGGTTATCTATCACCCACAAGGTTGGTTTTGACTGAGATGGTTTGCTCAGATGCTGGACTTTATCAGAGCCGGGGCAGATTCGCTCAGGGCATGTTGAGGCCCAAATATGTTATGATGAACAAAATTGTTCACTATAACATATCTCCCCGAGGATCAGAGAAGGTGCCCAAGGAGGATGTTGTTCAGTTGTGTTATGAGATTTTAAAGAAAAAGAAGATTGATTTTGGCTTGATGATCTGGCAGACTATCTCTCGATTCAGACTACAGTCAGGTTCCACTGCCAGCTTACCATTTGCCTTCCTCATTACCTCACTATGCCTAGACTCCGGATTGAGGACATCATAGAGAGATGTCTGGGTTCTTGCTCCCCTTGGGCCTATTACATATGAGACAGTGGCACGGAGAAGAGCAGTACATAGAGACAAACATGCAGCTCCAGATGAGGTACCACCACCAGATGATGATCCTATTCCCCATGAGGATGTGCCTCCTCCAGCTGAGGAGCCTGCTATTCCAGATCTATCTCAGAATGAGCCACCTGTGCCACCACCTGTGCCACCACCAGTTCCTTCACCAGTACCACCTCCTCCTGCAGTCCGGATGCCTAGATTGCGTACCCCTACAGTTGTTGATAGTGGGGAGTTATTGGAGACTTTGCAGAGGATGGAGAAGAAAATGGATGAGGAGAGGTTGTCGAGAGAGTCGGAGAAGGCTAGGAGGCTAGTTTGGGAGAAGTAGATCAGTGATCAGTTGGTGGAGTTGAGGAGGAAGATTGATAGAGAGCATTTCCCAGAGGAGGAGGAGTCCGAGAGCGAGTACTCTGGATCTGAGGAGTCCGAGGATGATTGATCCACTTTTTATTTTTGGGTTTCTTTTGTTTATGTTGTATCATCTAATAGACATGATCTCTTTTGCTGGTATAATGATGGTTTGGGATAGTTGACCATGCTTACATAATTTTCCATCATTACAGTCTACTTCATCTTACCCATTTACGTTATAAGCTTTAAAAGTTCTTTTTTATTTTGCGAGATCCCATGTGAAGTGCATTGCATGAATGTTTATTGTGAATTGCATACCACTAACGTTGTTAAGTGCAGCACACACAAAAGCTTTAAGCCACCATATAAGCTGCAATACCTTTCTTTGGCATTCCGAGGATGGTTCCATAACCCTTACATGATTATCTGATAAGATCTCTTTGTGAGTGACCCACCGAGAGGTTTGAAATCAAGGTTCAACGAAGAAGAGGGAGGTCATGCACTACAAGAAGGGTGACAAAGAGGTAAATTGAAAGGTATTTACTTGAGATATTACCTTGGGAACATGTTAACACGTTGTTGCACTTCATTGTTGTTAGGATTGTAAGTTTTGTGGGTAGTGGTTGCTCAAAACCCTCACGAGACCTCACTCGTCCTACCGGGGCTGCCCGAGGGTTTAAAGGAACTATCCATGCCGTTTATTCACTTTCATTTTTTTAAATTCATGCTTTAGTTTTAAAGTTTTATTATTTATTTTTGTTTTGTTTGCTAATGGACTAGCAAATTGTAAGTTGAGGGATGTGATAGGTACGGTAACGTACCTATTTATATGTCTTAACCATACAAATTGTTAGTCCTAAAGCTACTATCGAATAAAAGTTGTAGTGTTTTTGGAATAAGATGTCTTGACAGGCATTGAGATAAAAATAAGCCAATAAAGTCCTTTTACACAACATTGGCAATCCCGGGAGTTGCAAAGGCCTAAGGAGATCAATGAGCTAATAGAAGTGAGCTGGAGATGTCAAAGATGTGCAAATGAGAACACAACAGAAGAAGGAGGAGAAGCTGTCTGCCAACCGTAACCGGTTGCGCCCATTCTGAGCGCAACCA